>JAUZSZ010000123.1:10259179-10269846 GCA_034780575.1 Labeobarbus marequensis | reverse complement strand
GGGAATGGCCATTCTGAGGAGTGTTTGGAGTGCAAAAATACTAGAGTAATGATCCTGAAGTAGAAAAATTTTTAAATGATTAAAGAATTCTGACATGGCACCTTTAATTCATTCGAAATGATCAGCAAAAATTATTTTTCCCTGACTGGCCAAAGCTTCATGTGCAGTCATCAGTGAGTTGACGAACATTTCTACTTCATCAGCGACTTCATTCCAGTTTGCTAAAGTCAAAATCTCTTTAAATGAAACAGTAACAGACCCCAACACACTCAAGCTTTTTATTAAAAATAAACACCACAAATTATGGTCCACTTTTTGTATTAAAGGCAGATAAAACACTCAAACCATAAGATAAAATCAAAGTGTAATTACAGTTGCCATTCATACGCAAAAACCTTTGTGATTTCATTTTCTCCAGGGAAAGATGCTGAGTTGTTGTATTTCTATATTGCAAAAGCAAAATCCATCCTAATCAATGAGGCATCTCTCAGAAATCCACACATAAACTTTTGTTAAGTCCTGACCTATTGTTGAATCTGCCTTTCTCTTTCAAAAAACAAAATAAAACAAAATTCTTCATGTTCAACCCCCACCCTATGTCCCCTTTGCATTCATCTGATTATGTTTTTACACAGTTTCCTCTAAAATAACCTCAATAGTATGAGGAACATCCTGACCCGCCACTACATTTATAGAGGGAACTGTGATAGTTGGCATAGTGATGGTGGGCATGGTAAGGTTGGGGTGCAGGAAGACCACAGAGGAGCTGCCTTCCTCTGCCACCAGCATGCCCTCCTGGACCACAGGCATGGTGGATGAGGAGGAGGGTGAAGATGAAGCAGACTCCTGTACTAAGAGGATGGTCTGCACCGCTGCGTCATCATCTGCGTTCTGTGCAGAAGGATCCACGGGGTCGTTGGCGTGCAGACGCATGTGTTTGTCGAGGTTGGGTCGTGAGCGGAAGGCGGTGGGACACCGAGGGCAGATGTACGGCCGCTCGCCGCTATGCACACGGGCGTGCTCTGTTAACCTCGCTGCTACGCTGAAGCTTTTACCGCACACCCAGCACGTGAACGGACGCTCGCCGCTGTGAATGCGCTCGTGATCCTGCAGGTGTGGAAGCTGCCGGAAACGCTTCCCACAATGAGAGCACTGAAACAGAGGGAGGAGGTGAATGTGTGAAAAAGAATGAGGCTCATCATTACTGATTTGTTAATGAAAGAATTTCTGATTTGTGCACTGATAATGGAGAGATGATGAAAAATATGCAAAAATTAAATGATTTCATTTAAAAAAATAAATGCAACAATGTTACAGTATTTTGTAAAAGTAATAGTTTGCAACGTGGACATTAATTAAGTCTCTAAATTCCACCTTATTGGATTATATAAAGGAATGATTATATAATGTAACCCTTGTATTTATATGTTTATTTATTTTTTATTTTATCCTATTTTTTTCTTTCTCTTCTTCTTGCTTATCATATATTTATTTGTCTGTTTGTTTATTTTCTTTCTTTCTTTCAAATTCTTGTCAATATGCCTGTTATTCCTTCTTTGGTTGTTTGTTGTAATAATACTATTTTGTTTGTAGCTGAAAGAATAAAAAGTTGATGACCAAAAAAAAATAGAAATAAAATAAAATAATAAAGCCTCTAAAGCATGAAGAATTTACAACACAGAAACTTTAAAAATCACTAATAAATAAATATAAAACATTTTATGTACTATTTTAGTAGATTTTGAAATTTTATGTTGATAAATCTTTTTCACTGATCGTTTAAAACACTTAAATGTTTGTACTTTATTCTTATGCTCTCCAAAGTTGCATTATTTCATCACAAATGTAAAAAACTGCAATATTGTAAATTGTTATTACAAATTAAAATAACAATTTTTTAAAGTATTTTTTCCAAAGTGTTATTTTATTTTTATTTCATTTTCACATGATGCTTCACAAATCATTGTTATATTGATTTCTTATTGCTATTAATGTTGAAAATAGTTGTGCTGCTGATATTTTTGTAGAAACTTTAGCATTTTTCAAGATTCTTTAATAAAAAATAGTTCCAAAAATAAAAAATAAAATAGAAAAAAAAGTTCAAAATAATAGCATTTATGTTTATTAACATAAACATGCTGTAACATTATAAATCTCTTTACTGTCACTTTTGATCAATTTAACTAAAAAAAACCCAAACAAACAAAAAAACATCCTGACGGCACATACTTGAATGGTAGATAATATTATATTTATAATATTAATATTAAAATACAATGACATGTAAGAATATTTAACTTTTTTCACACAAAAACTAAAAAAATTACAGTACAACTTAACTCTGGAACCAGCATATATTTGAGCCATTTCAGCTCTCTTTCCTGAAAAAGAGAAACATACCTCAAAGGGTCTCTCGTTGGTGTGTGTCCTCATGTGAACGGTGAAGGTGGACGCATAGGCAAACTCCTTCCCACAGAACTCGCAGGTGAATCGGCGTGGGGCGTTTCTTTTGCCTAATGCTCCACAGCAGTGGGCCACGAGATGCTCCCCTAGAGCAGAGCTGGAAGCAAAGCGGCGTCTGCAGGGGGTGAGCGGGCACCGCAGGGGCGTCTGACCCGTGTGGGAGAGGCGATGCAGGTCAAGACCATCTTGAGTCACGCAGCGGTGGCCGCACATATCACACTCCAGCTGACCTCCCACCTTGCCTCTTCCCTGACCTTTATATCTGCGGCGGCCCGTGTCCTCCCCTGTGCAGCGCTGCAGGTGTGTGTCCAGCACTGTCTGATTCAGGAACTGAGAGCCGCAGTTAGGACACGTCTTTGGTTCTTTATCTATAAACAAAGACAGAGAGTTTGAGAGTGGGGTAAGATGCGTCACTAGCTGTGTTTCCACCCAAAGTGGCAAACTGAAATGAAAATTTGGAATATTGCATAAACGTTTGCAAACAAATCATAGTTTCCATTTTATGTGATTGAGAGAACTAAACTGGAACTTCCTGGGAAACTGGTGCAAATGATCAATAATAAAAATGAATTGCTGCAATCGGGGAAGCCACCGTAGCTCTTTTCTCCCACATAATAAATTATTTGCGCTTAGAGTGCGTAGATGAAATGCAATAACAAATGCGGTCATGTTATCTTTCATTCTGAGGCGAATGTCTGATGTGTGGGAATGCAATCGTGTTAGACAGTTCTGGGAGGTAATTATGCCAAATCATTATAATGACAGACATTGGCTCAGGCTTTTCAGAAAGACTAAAACAACATTTGAGAAGGTGAGCAGTGGAACTGGTCTGCTGGTTTATCCAACTGTCCAAACATATGATGTGTTGAGACAAAGTCACATGATTTTACATTCAGGAATTTATTCAGTAAAGGTTTTCTATCACATTTAATGTGCATATTTTTTAATCAGAGTAAAAAAAAAGATCAACCTCAATTGAGCACTTTTTTAATGCACATTTTAAAATTTTATGCACTTTTTGCCATTTCCATACAGCTTTTTTATGTGAACTACTACTGTGTTCACGTCCATATTTAAATCATCATACAGCACTAGACTGAGGGATGAAAAATAATTAAATTTTTAGGATGAAAGGATTTAACGGAAATTTAAAAGTAAATTCTCTAGATGCAAGTAAAATATATTTTATATCAAAGCTAATTTGTCCATGTCTAAAAGCATATCATACATCTTGATGAATGATCAATGCATGAAACCATTAAAAATAATTTAAGGCATAGTTCAGTCAAAAATGAAAATTACCCCATGACCCTCAAACCATCCTAGGTGTATATGACTTTCTTCTTCCAGATGAATACAGTCGGAGTTCAATTTAAAAATGTCCTGGCTCTTCCAAGCTTTATAATGGCAGTCGAGATTTTGAAGCCCAAAAAGTACATTCATCCATCATAAAAAGTGCTCCACATGGCTCTGAGAGGTTAATAAAGGCCTCCTGAAGTGAAGCAAATGTTTTTGTGTGAGAAAAATATCCATTTTTAAAACTTTAAAGACTGTAATCTCTAGCTTGATGGTGTTCCAGAGGATGACGGAGGACGTATGCGTAGCGTAAGCTGCGTCACAAATTAGAAGTACAAAATGAGTATTTGTAAAGAAAAATGTCAGAGGATTTTGACGTAAGGCAAGAGGAGACTGGTTTTCCTTTGTGGTACAAAACTTGGTTCTCACAAGAATAGAATATTCTCACCGCAGCTTACGCTACACCTATAAATCCTACTTCATCCACTGGAACGCCACTCTCTTGTGAACAGTTAGTGGAAGCCAGAGATTACATTTACATTATGCCTTATTCAGTTTTAAATATGGATATTTTTCTTATACAAACGCAAACGCATCACTTCGCTTCAGAAGGCCTTTATTAACCCTCTGGAGCCATGTGGAGTACTTTTTAATGATAGATGGATGCACTTTTTTGTGCTTCAAAATCTTGATCACCATTCACTGCCATTATAAAGCTTGGAAGAGCCAGGACCTTTTTTAATATAACTCTGATTATATTCGTCTGAAAGAAGAAAGTCATATACACCTAAGATGGCTTGAGGTTGAGTAAATCATGGGGTAATTTTAATTTTTGGCTGAACTGTGCCTTATATTATTAAGGCGAACAATAATGGTAGCTATGGGGTAAAGTGAGAGATGCTTCAGTGTAAACTGTGCCTGTGCTCAAATAAAAAAAATACAATTAAAATATGAATAAATCACATATATCCTAACAAATCAACTTTATCCTGGACCTGTCAGAGTTTACCCCCATGTTGGGCAAGTTATGCAAATGAACCTTTTTTTTCCCTGAGAAAAATCACCTCTTTCTGATAGTTTTACTTTTCTCTCATTTCTCCTTGAACAGAAGACAATGCAAGTTAAAAGTAGCCGACTTACCCCATTCATATTAAATGCATCCTAAAGTGCTTATCTACAATAAGAGAAACGGAGAGGCAAACAGATTCTCCGGTCTCCAGCTTCTGATGTACAGGACATGAGAGATACTTATGTTTATGAACTAACACACAAGCAAAAATAATCTTCTGCTTCTTATCGAGTGAGAAAAACAAACACGTATTGTTTGTTCCTTATCTAAAAAGAGGGCCGGTGACGGAGAGAGCAACACAAACACGAGCACACAAAAAGCTCCCTCTTATTTAACCAATCAGAGGGAGGCGGTTTTTTTATTTAATATATATGCTTCTGTCTGCCACAGTGAAATACTATCTTCATTTGGGGGCTTTTCTAAGCAAAAAATGATATGCGCTCAATTAAATTAATAGGTATATTGTTTAATTAATTAGATTAAATTGTTAATCAATTGCCAGGCCTAATCCTAATGCATGCATGTAAGAAATGGCATGTGAATGGGAGCTCGTAAGGACAAAAGGCTGAGTGTGTAATTGTTTCCTGCAGGCTGACCTTGGTGGATGAGAGAGTGGAGGTCCAGCTCTTTGCGTCGTATAAATGCCTCCCCGCACACATTGCAAGGGAAGGGATGGCTGGTGTGTAGGAGTCTAGAACAGCGAAAAACAGAGAGAAAGTGAATAAGAAAGGCTGCATCATGCAATCCCTGGAGCCAATCCAGCAACAATCGCTGTGAGAAAATTCACGTTTGAATTCACCCACATATCTTAAGGCACACAGTCATGTACTTGCAAAGAGGTATAATTAACATCACCGGAAAATAATGCAGCTTCAACTTTGAGCTAAAGAAACGTCATTAAACTGAGGTGTGCAAGAGAGTAGCATACTCTATAATGTCTTAAAGTCAAAAAATCAGCAGGGTCCTTACTAATTATTCCTGACATCAATAATTACTGCGTATATTTACTTTCCAGTCCCGTGGCAATGTGTCATCTTTAACCAGTGCCCTCAGTAAAATGACTGGAAGAAATATCATCTGATTTCTTTTTTAATTATTGACATTTTAATTAAGAACGCAATTCCAGTAAATTACTGACATATGCTTATTAGTTGTAAACAACCGAACAGTTTATCTGCATTCTGATCTTATTAGCTGTATCAGTGCTCTGGAAAATCAAGAAAGTTCGATGGTACCGAGATAATAACTCATAAAAATAGCATCAAAATAGCATCATTAATGTGTTTTACTCCTGTGCCACTGAGCATTATGAGAAATCCAGTAATGAATGGCCTTGTGAATAGAGTTTCAAATAATTAGATAAGCATTATAATCTTACATAATGTTTTATAAAAAAGACATTCTGCAGATCAGGGTAAGTAACAGCACATTCAATTGTAGTCAATATGCTGATGACACCAAACACAGAGGAAATAACTGCAATCACGTAAGGGAAGCAGTCATATCTCACACTACCATCATTAAGGTACTTAGTAGGAAGAAGCTTTCACCCTGTTGAATGGTTTTCATTTTCGGCTCCCTAAGTGTTCAGCTATGCCAAGCATTTCAATCTGAAAATCCATCATGCTTTGAATTTTTTCTGTGCTGGAAACATTCACTCTTCTCTACTCATTCCTACATTTGTAAAAACAAAGGGAAAAATCTATGTACAATTATACAGTTTTATTGATTGAGACTTTCTATGAAGGTCAGGTTTTAAGTCAATGTGTCATTTATGTCATTTATAAAATGTGTAAAACCTAATTTAAGCAATTCTGTGTCTGCCTTCTTTACTTTCTTCAAATTATGTGAGGTCATACATAAGAGTTTGGGGGTCAGTATTCTCTTATGCTCAACAAGGTTGCAATTATTTGATAAACAGTAATAGAAACTATTATTACCATTTCAAATAAATATTTCTTGCTTATTTTAATATATATAATGTGTATTTTATTCCTGTGTTGGCAAAGCTGAATTTTCAACAGGCATTACTCCAGTCTTCAGTGTCACATGATCCTTCAGAAATCATTCTAATAGGCTGATTTGGTGCTCAAGTAACATTTCTTCTTATTATAAATGTTACAAAAACAGTTGTGCTGCTTAATATTTTTGTGGAAGCCGTAACGCATGTTTTCAGGAGTCTTTGGGGCATAGAAAGTTCACAAGAACAGCATTTATTTGAAACGGAAATCTTTTTTGTAACATTATGATTTTACTGTCATCTTTGCTCAGTTTAATGCATACTTGATGAATAAAAGTTAAAATCTTAAAATAAGTGAAAAGTAAAAAATTAAAAAAATTAAAAGCCAAATAAATAGATGCCTAATGTCTATGGTGAACGTTTAGTGCTCCTGTTGTTATTTCTTCCAAGATTCACATTGACTGGATGCTAAAATAAGGCATTGCTAAATACGTGACATGGGAAATGAGAAGTGTCACAAGCACTTTTTAAATTGATCACTTCTCTTAGAGACTAAGCAGACATCTTCCTGATGTTGTACAGTTTGACAGGACAAGTTTTTCCGGTACAGAAAAACCTGAAGGGACGTGGACCATAACAAAGAAGGGCACAAACAGAGCTTGTTAACCAACAGAAACATCCTATGATTAGTCCGGTGTCATCTCAAGTTCCCGCTCAAATGAATCTGGCATCAGGCCCTTTGTTCAGACAGGCAGCAAAGATTGATTTTTTTGGTGTATCTAACTCAAGTCCTTCACACAAGAAAATATACGTAATCCTTTCCATGTTCACAGCTGTATGAATCATTTTCACTCACTCTTTTGGTATATACACAAAATGCACCTATTCTCTCCCGCGCCTCGCAGTTCAGCGAGATGTCATGATAGATAGGAGAAGAGGCAGATTTCCGTCCTCTCTTCCTACATTGACAGCTACTTGGAGTTGCTGTTTGAGAAAGTCTGGCATCATGCTGACGCTCACATCATTACTACAACAACCCGTGTTGATGCACCAGATACGGACTACACTGACTGAACAAATGGATCAGATTTCATCACTTGCTAAATGACAGTGCGGACAGTCGCTCCTAAAGATCAGATTTGAAAACCAAATCGGATTTGTGCGCAGCGTGAGATTATTTAAGTTCTCTCTGACTACTTATGCCTTTCCTTCTATATTTACAGTCAGATTAAATATCATTCATCTCTGGGAGGAGGATGAACAAAGTCAAACCAAAAATTATTCAGACACCAGATATAATTTTTGATATTATTTTACTAGTGGGTGCAGGACACTATAGTTCGTTTATTTAAGTGAGGATTGCAAAATAAAGTAAACTGTAACATATTATACCCAAAAATTCTTCATACACTGGACTATACCAGAAAAACTGATAAAAATTCGGGATCAAAAATTGGATTTGACACTTTGACCTGACCATGTTTTGTTACCTTTCTATCAAAGTTATCTGACATTATCAACATGAATTTGTTCTGACACAGTTTAACTCTTGCATTCTTGTCATATTTTATTACCATTTTCTAAACTATAGCAAATAAACTGTGATAATGTGAGAAAATTTGAAGGTGTATGAACAAATTTTGGTTTGACTGTAATTCATTTGTGATTATCAGGATGAACTTGTTCTGACACACTTTAACACTTGAGTTCTTGTCATATTTTATTATCATTTCCTAAACTATATAGCGAATAAACTCTCATAATGTGAGAAATTTTGAATGTGTCTGAATAAATTTTAGTTTGACTGTATACACTACTTTAAAAGCTTTTAACTCTTGCCTTGAATTTTGATGATATACTTTCTTGTTATCCCTATAAAATTTTCCAGATTGATTGAGAACTGACTATTGTTTGATGAGCTAAGACATAATCAAGCAATTTATTAAATTATTTAAGTTGCATTTTAGTTATTAAACATAAAATTAGTCTGATAACTGAAACATTACTTGATGTTCGTCAAGTGATCCCAGTGGCATCTATGGGTTTATACTGCTAAATTTAGGTGAATATTCTGATAATTCTAAACGTATTATTATTATTATTATTATTATTATTATTATTATTATTATTATTATATTAGCCAAAGTGGACAGAGTCCAAAGTTCTTCAGAGTTGTGCTGATAACAGGCAGTGTGTACCTGCGCGTCAGTCAATATGGCCCAGGACAGCTCATTTGCATAAAGGCCCTAAGCAGCCACCCACTCATTACCATATTTTATATCGCCTGCCCTCTGGAAGCATCATGGCAAGTTATATCGTTCAGTCCGACAGGGAAGTGGCCTAACTTCTCGGAGCAGGTGTCTTCGGAGGAGCTCACTGGAGGCGTGAGGAGGGGAAATTTCACACACTGCATTTCCCTCTTTATACCTCCTTGCGTACTAAACATTTAGATGTTTGCAAAAATGGTCTCTAAGTTGACATCTTTGCAACAGGAGCTTCTGGGCGCCTTGTTGGACTCTGGAGTTACTAAAGATGTGCTTCTGCAAGCGCTGGAAGACCTGGACCCGAGCTCGAGCGCTTTTGGAGTTAAACTGGACAGTCTGCAGATGTCCCCCTCCGGGTCCAAACTCAGTGATACGGATACAAAGCCGGTGTTTCACACGCTGACCAATGGACACGGTAAAGGGAAACTATCAGGGGATGAGGGCTCAGAGGACGGGGATGACTACGATACACCGCCGATACTGAAAGAGCTGCAGTCCCAAAACACAGAGGAAGCAGCGGAGCAGAGGGCAGAAATCGAGCGAATGTTGGCGTAAGTTTCTGCTTCTGCTATTATCACTTGCTTTATATACAAATGAAAGAGATACATGTGAAAAAACTGGCCAGGAGTAGCTGAACCGACATTGTACTGTAATGCAGTTAAAGGCCGACTGTTATGTGACGTTTATGCCGTTTGACAAGCAGCTACTTTTACAATTAGGATTAAATTATCCTACAGAACGTTTTTTAATTCGTATTAATATCATGAGAAAATCCACATTCACTAAAAATGTGCTAATATAAAAACTAATTCAGGCTATACTGTAAAAATCAATTCAATAAAATCGAAAAGTTTAATTTGTGCCTACGGAAACAAACACTTTTCTTAAACAGCCATACTATAGGCTATTTTTTAATTTAGGCTAATTACTGACTGAAGTTTTGAAAGTCCATAACATTTAGTATAAATGACAGAAATTACTGTGACAGGTTAAATCAACTGAATCAAATATGTAGCTATGATATACCAAAGAAAACGTTTGTAACAGCTTAACATTTGCCTGAAATCACGTAGACGAATTCAGTACTGATTTTTCTGAAAAGATAAATCTACTTACCGGTGTTTACAAATTTAAAAGCACGCGCCAGTGTTTCCTCTTTTCAGATTCTGGTTACTAATTATCTACCCAAGTTATTTCTTTAGCTTAGAGATATATCAACTAAAGAAGACCGATTTATTATTAACCACCTCTGCACTCTCGAAAGAAAATAAAAACGCGCTCTGTTGTCTGATTTCGTAGGATAGCTAATTACGCCTACATTTATTTTAGGCCATGTACAAATATTCGTGATAATTTCTGAACTAGGCTATCATTATCATTACTATTATTTGTCACTATGATTATTTTAAAATAGTTTATTTAAACGCAATATTTGCAAAATATCACACCGACTTTAAATTGAAGTCTAATTGAATTTTTGTATTACTCTTTTTATAGCTATTTCTATAATATTCACGGCAGTATTACAACGTCACGAAATAAAGATGAAAACCAAAACTAAAGCACGTGGAGCTGAGTTATTAATTTTATCCTATAAATCATCAACTGAATGATT
>JAUZSZ010000123.1:10224063-10236691 GCA_034780575.1 Labeobarbus marequensis | reverse complement strand
ACTGAATTTTGAAGGATGTTCAGATTCTGAATCCACGAGGACCTCCACTGGTGATCAAAAACACTGGTGTCTCCCAACCCTGTTGATCTCTTTGAGAGAGAGCATTTCATTATTCCTTCCCTTTAACAAACACCTAAACATTTTTTTTTTTTACCTAATTTTCAGAAGCTACATTCACTCTTTAACAAATGGAGGGTATCTGCAGGTTTAAGACAACAAAGTCGAAAACAATAGAAGTGTTAATCCCAATTATTAAAATAATTGGATTTAAAAATATGGTAAAAATATGGTAAAAATACAATAATATTGTAAAATGGATTCTTGCTTTTTCAAACGTACATTTTGAATTAATTTTTTTAATAAATGGTGATTTCAGGGAACAAAAATACTGATTTGAGCGTTTTGAATATCTTTCCATTAAATTTAAGACCTCCACATTGTTTTATCAAGCTTTTTTATGGCCTTTACTGTTCAAAAGTGTTTCAACAATTGGATAATCCATGGTAAATAAACAATTTAACTCACAAAGACACTTGATAACTTTATTAATGAGTTTATCATTTATACCAACAAACAAAAACATTGTTTATCTCTCCCTCTCTCTCCCTTTAACCGTTCATCTTTTCACTGATGGGCCGAGCAGCCTGTGTGTGGTAGTGTGTACCTGCCCTTTCCAGAACATTCCGTCAGACAATATTCCAGAGTTTGAGATATGAACGTTACAACAAATGACATCACACACACAAACCCCTCCCCCATCAGATTGTTAAAAACAGAATCAGACAGCAATACAATAAATAAAAGGATCAGAATTAACACTGATGAGGAGGGGAAGGGCAGGCAGGCGGGCGGATGAGGAGAGAGAGTAAGAGAAAGAGACTGAGAGATATCAGGTAAAAACAAAATTTTGTTCAGTTTTGTCTTTCTCCCCGGACGCAGGGAGAGGCTGGATGAAATGTTATATACAATTGTATGATGAAGGGATAGGAGGAAAGAGGGAGGGAGGGCGAGAGAGAGAAAGAGATAGAGAGACCAAGAAAGGCTGGTTTCTGCTCATACCACTAGGAGAAAAATCTAATTACAAGGACAACAGAATAACAATAACAAAAATAACAAAATAAAAGGTAAATGGCATTTACATATTAGCAATGAGAGAGGAGGAGATAGGAAGGATGGAAGAAGGGAAAGACAAACAGCTCCAGTCTCATTTGCTAAGTGTTCGTGTGTATGTGTGTGTGGGCTCATGTATCAACGTGTCTTTTATATGAATATCCGCTAAATCCACATTTAACAGGCATGCCGATGTATTTAAAACACACACACATGGCATAGACTCCATAATGGACAACAGAACAGCTAATACAGCTAGTGATGGGACAGACCTACCAGCTATATGTGTGTGTGTGTGTGTGTGTGTGTGTGTGTGTGTGTGTGTGTGTGTATGCGCATGCACACACAAAAACAAACAAACGAGCACGTTTTATAATGAAACTGACAAAAAAAAAAATTGACTTCTCCAAATACTCTCCTTAAAAGAAATTAAAACAAAAGTATGCACTGATTACTTAAAATTGACATTCGCACATATTAAGACACCCATTTTCGTCTCTGCTAAGAGAAACAGCACATCCCGACACACAAACACTGACATCTCACACTCGCTGCTTCATAAAACCCATCGTAGTCCTTGCTTCATGCAAGAACTCCTAAAGAAAGCTAAAACGTATCACTTTAAGAGCAAAATTAAATTTAAACGAGCTCAACATATTGTTTAAAAGTCAAATGGATGTTACCAGAGGCAGAGAGCAGTAACTGTGCGGTGCTCTTCATGCCACTAGGGGGCACATGTGCCCTAAGCAGCCCATCCCAGTCTTTAAAACGAAACATGACAATCATCATACTAAATTTAAATCGACCTCATTATCTCCTCCTGTGATGATTGACGTCAAACTGGGCATCACACACTTCTTTCATCATGACGACACAACACGAGTTGACGAGTGTGCGTGCTTGTGTGTTTGTGAGAGACAGCGTGTGAGAAAGAGAGAGACTGTTTGGAGCTGCTTTTGGGAAGGAGAGAGGAATGAGAAAGAAGGGATGAGGAGAGAGGGGTGATAACGCCACAGTAATGCCAAGGGAACAATTAGGTGTTGTTGCTCAGGGGTCCCGGTGCTGAGCTAGACTGGGCTGGACCGTCTGAACCGCTGCCCTCTGTGAACACACACAAAATAACACAGGACATGTGGATTCACAAATGCATACAGACTGACAGGAAGGGTAAATCAAAGGCATTTGGTATGTATGTGCGATCGGTACCGTGTGAGGCAGGTGTCGTCTGCGAGCGAGCATGGGGAGGAATGAGAATGGAGTTCAACTGTGGTTGGATAGACAGCTCTGCAGGGGAGGAGAAACACAAAGTTGTTAGCCATCAATATCTAAACGCGTCAAAACCCTAAATAGCTTTTTACTTGCATAGGATGTGAAAGCCGTCTCAAATTACAAGCAGCAAAATTATTACCTTCTAAGTTTACTAAAAGCCAAAATTTGATGCATAGGTTGTGACGAGCAGCTGATTAACAAAATGTACCATTTTACCCACAATCTGCAGAGCTCCAGATCAAGAAATGGAGTAGGGAACCACTGGCTTTTAAAATTACACCTTTTTTAGCTGGCAGATTACAGAATCACTCAATATAGATGGCGCTGGCATTTTTGCTTAAGTTCACTTTTCTGGATTCATTTTGAGGATCTATGGCAGTGGGGGAAGAGTCACGAGGCAATGAATCAAATCATAATTTCAAGCTCTGCCATTGGTGTTAGTGTGCAGTATTGTTCCTATAGGCACTAGAAGTATAAATACACTGAGTGCACTTCAGCTCATTGAGTGGCCAGTTTATAGTCTGCTGCCTTTTAACAAACAGACGTGACCATCTTCAAATCCTCTGCATGCCATTACTGTAGTAAATTCCATGTGAAGTGAAATATTGTAATGTAAAATAATACAATGTTTAAGTCATATGCACTTAAGTTGTAAACACTGCCATTCAAATGTTTGGGGTCAGTAAAATGGTTTGATGTTTTTTGAAGTCAAGACAGGATTGATTTAAGTACAAATACAGTAAAACCAGTAATATTGTGAATATTTTTCAATTTAAAATAACATTTCTGTTTTAATACATTTTAAAAATGTAATTTTTCCTGTGATGCAAAGCTGAATTTTATCCATTTTTCCAGAAGTCACATGATCATTCAGAAATCATTCTATAATGCTGATTTAATGCTCAAGAAACATTTCTAATTATCAATGCTGAAAAGAGATTTGCTTAAAATTGTGGCTATACAGTTTATATTTTTAACATGACGTTTATTGTCACTTTTGATCAATAAAATGCATCCTTACGGAAAAGGTAATTTCTTTACCAAAAAAATGTTTGAATAGTTATGTATACAGTAATTATAATTCAAAATCTAATTTATCAAGAAACCTTTATTTCAGTTTTTATGCAGTAATCAGAAATATAATTGAATCAGTTTTGTGCTTTGCTAATCAGGGTGTTTCTGATGGTGTGCAAGACTGAAAATTGCAAGCTGCTATGATGCTCGGATGCTGCTATGATGCAGCTGTGATAAATCGTGAATTCATTATTTACAAACTGGTTAAAATTATGCTCAAGCTTCAATCTAACATACTTATTCACTGAGCAGAGTCATTTTTGATGAACCAAAAAACTGCTGTGTCTGCTGTGTTTATTTTTAGGTTCATTAGACTTAAATCAGTCTAATTACTGACTAGTTGTTCATTTGACAACGTGTAGTTAAGTTAAAAACACGCTCACTTTACAGTAATGCAGTGTTTCCCAACCTTTTTTCTGCCGTGGTAGAGTTTTGATAAGTAAAATAAATCAAGGCACACCAAGCAGCATTAAAAAAAAAAATAAAGATAGGAAAGGAGAAAGTTTTTTTCTTCCCCTATAATTAAACAATGTGTCAACAGAGTTGGTATTTTGGCTTTATATATGATCAGACACTTGCACTTAACATTTTCTGAGTTAACGAGGTTTTTGGTGAGAGAATGATGGAGATCTGTGTTTTGTCCGTCATTAGAACGGATGCATCCGAGACAGAAAATTAATCATTTTCATCAGTTTACAGGTTATAAAGTTTATTGTAGCTATATGGGCACTGAGTTTACTATATTTGGCCAAAACTTCATGATATAAAAGATGAACCGCTTTGCACAGGATATTTGAAACGTACAAAAGTGTACTGCTACAACTAGACGGCAAATGTTAAGAATCTACTCTACTCTTCAAACACACAAAAAACATTAGACTTTACAGTCAGTTTCTTGAGTAAAGAAAACGCTGCTCTTTTTCAAACATCAGGTCTTTATTTACCCTTGCATTGTGAAGAAGTAGGCGTCTGCGTGTCGTGGCACTTCATTCTGAATGGAGGCAGGGTGGAGTTATAAGGTTTGACTTACAATTTGAGGATCCAATGGCGTTACGAGGTTTAGGATCACACGATCCTTTGAATGCTTTTCATTGGTTAAATATTTGTAAAACCCATAAATAGACATGACGATGACCAATAGCACTGATTTAAAATAATAATAATGAAAAATATAATAGAGATAGGAAGTTTTTGATAATTTTCAGTGATTGGGAAACACTGCAGTAATGAACAGTATACTAATTAAAAAAGGTAACAAAAACATTTTTAGCATATAAAGGCCAAGCTGTAAGGCTAAAATAAGCAATGTTTAACCTTTTTTTTCTTTAAGGAACATCGATAGTGCCAGCATCAATTTGGAACTAAATCCTTTTGTTGCATGCAACCACTGTATTCACGCACTGATTTTTTTAGTTGCTTATTAGAATTTTCACTTCTGAAACAACCATGTGTGTCAAGCACATTTCTTGTGCTGAGTTTTGTAAATGCTTTTTATATTTTGTTTTCTTTACAGAACACCTCAGATCAGACACTCACCAAAACACATTTTAGGTAAAATACCATCGTAGGCATCAGACAAAATTAGCTATTTAGATAAATAATGCCTCAACATACTAAACCGTAAGAGTTTTGTAATGTGTGTAAGATAAAAAGTCAAAAATATAGAAAGAGAGAGCATGAGTCTCCGATTAATCCGACGAGGCTGAATCTGAACAGAAGTAGCAGTTCTTTCAGTTCGACTCACCCACAGGGCTGAAGTTGAAGAGTTGGGGAAGTTCTCGGCCATTAGGCAGACGGGCATTCGGCTGGCGCAGCTCGTCAAAGAAAGCGTGTGCACAGGCCTCCAGCGGAGAGAGCCGCGTCACCGGTGTGTACTCCAACAGACGAGAACACAACGAGATGGCTTCAGGAGGGGTCCTCGGCTTAAACACCTAACAAACGCACAGAATCACAGGGAAATGTCACATCTGACAAGCTTAAAAATAAAAGACCAGTTTCAAAATGAATCAGCCTAAACAGTTTTAGAGGGCAAAAATCATTGACCGGAACAGTGGCGTTAAACTAGCGCTGATCAGATGGCATGTTTTGACTGTGTCAGCATCTATTTCATACAAACAATGTGGATAAACCACAGGTAAACATGTCAGCTGAGTGGACACTACAGCTGGTACGACAATATCGATTTAAATCGATCTTGAATTTAATGAAACATTGTTTAGTCTATGATTTTTTCAGTTGATGTATGAACAAAATGTCTCTAAACTGCATTATGCGCAAAATAAATGTTTAAATGTAACTCAGTTTTTATTTGAAGCATTCATTATTAAATACGTTTGATAAATAAACCCTATTTTCATATTTGGTTTTCAGCTAAACGAAAATTTGTTACCAAAGTTATTTCGGAGCATCCTTAGTATACCCTTCTATAAAGTCCTAAAATGTTTCTGTTTGTGAGATAACTAAACTATCACAGCAACAGGTGCTTTACCTTCGTCCAAGGGTGTGCTTTGATCTGTGGGAATTTAAACTCTGTGTAGTTGGGGTTCATCTCTCGGATCTGTTCTCTTGTCGGGGTCCCCAATACCTGCAGAGGTTGGACAGAGAGAGAGAGAAAATTAAGACTTGTATTAAGTCTATGCTTACACTTTAAAATACAGCAATGAAGATCTTCCACTCACCTTGATGATCTCCACTAGCTGGTCCACTCCACTGTCACCGGGGAATATGGGCTGTCCCAGAAGCAGCTCTGCTAATACACAGCCAGCTGACCAGATATCAATGTTGGATGTGTAATCCGTGGCTCCGAATATTAGCTCGGGGGCGCGGTAATACCGCGAACAGATGTATGAAACATTGGGCTCCCCACGAACTAACTGTTTTGCACTGTGGAGATCACACAATAGAGGGTTATAAAAATCTTATCAAAAATACACACACGTAACAATGATACAGTGGGCTGCATATGAAGGTGTACAATTGGCAAGCTTTTCACATCATTTCTGAAAAATAGAGTTGAACTAAGAATCATTTTGGAATCAAACCAAGGTTCTCTGAATCTAAATAAAATTTCAAGATTCCCACTGCAGGACAAACGCACACAAGTTTGACACACAGGCCAAAACTTTCCGTTACTAGGCAGATTGTAGTGTAAATACCCCAATATACTTCAAGCATAACTGAAGAATGAACTAGTGTGAAATCATTTCAAACTAAATCAGAACAAAAATTAATTTGCGGTTTGTTTTGGAGTTGCCACTTTTGAATTACCATTTTGTTATTAAGGGGTAAGCACATATTTACATAAATGATGATCTTATACAGTTGAGATCAAAAGTTTACAGACACCTTGCAGATTCTGCAAAATGTTAATTATTTTACCAAAATAAGAGGGATCATTTAAAAAGCATGTAATTTTTTTTTTTTATTTAGTACTGTCCTGAATAAGATATTTCACATAAAATAGGTTTACATATAGTCCACAAGAGAAAATAATCATAGAATTTATAAAAATTACCTCGTTCAAAAGTTTACATGCGCTTGATTCTTAATACTGTCTTAATAGTGTGTTTTTTTTTTGTTTAGTGATAGTTGTTTATTAGTCCTTTGTTTGTCCTGAACAGTTAAACTGCCTGCTATTCTTCAGAAAAAATCCTTCAGGTCCCACAAATTCTTTGGTTTTTCAGTATATTTGTGCATTTGAACCCTATAACTGTATGATTTTGAGATTTATCTTTTCAAACTGAGGACAACTTAGGTCCCTTTAACACTACTGCGTTTTCGTTTTAAAACGGCGTTTTAGAATGAAAACAATCTTCGTCTACACTGGCGTTTCCGCTGCATTTCAGAAACGATCTCTGTCTACACTACACAAACCCAAAAACGCATGTCACGTGATGATTCATGCAGGTACAACCATAGATATGTATAGGTAGATTCCCTATTATTTAGATCGCGGACGCATCTGCGTGCTTAGAGCGATCAAATGGGGATCTACCTATATACATCTATGGGTACAACAATGAGCATGATGTTATTGCTTACACGGTCGTCAAGGATGCGCAGAGCGAATGTGGGCAACCACGCTATTGTTTTCAAAAGTCTCCTTTTTGGTCCGTTTACACAAACGCAACCCCAGAGTTTTCAAAATAAAACTGGATTTGCAGCTTTTTCAAAAGTCTCCATTTTCGACCTCGAAAACGCTGGAGTAGTGTAAACGATAGGTGTAACTGTAGCAAAAGTTATGCGTTTAAAAACAAAAACGCACTAATGTAAACAGGGCCTTAGGAACTCATATACAACTATTACAGAAGGTTCAAACATTCACTGATGCTCCAGAAGGAAAAAACATTCAAGTTTTCCATTGGGTGAAAACGTTTTGAATTTGAAGATCAGGGTAAATTTAACTTATTTTGTTTTCTTTTATGTGAAAATATCTTATTCAGGTCAGTACTAAATAAACAATAACATGCATTTTGTATGATCCCTCTTATTTTGGTAAAATAATTAACATTTTGCAGATTCTGAAAGGTGTATGTAAAGTTTTGACTTCAACTGTATGTATATATATATGTATATGTATATGTATGTGCGTGTATATAAACGCTGAATGTGTTTCATAGTTAAACTATATATTTAATTTATATTTGTGTAGGTTTTATATATGTATATGTAAGTTAAAATATGTATACTATAAGAATATAAATTAAATATAAATAAATAATTAATATATATCAGTTATGTATATAATTTAACTACAATATACATCCAGTGTTATTTTGTATTTAAATATTGTTTTAGCATTAATTAAGCATTATTTAAGCATTATTTATATTTAGAATGTACTTTTTTCTTTATATTTACAGTTTTGATTTTAATTTTAGTTTTGTTCTTTGCTGTTGTCATTTTTATTAGTTTTTGCTTTTAAAAATGTTTATTTAGCTTTTTTAAAATTTTAATTTCAGTTTTAGTAATTTTTGTACTTAAACTTATTTTGTTTCAGTGAGTTGCCAAGTCAATTTCGCCAATTCATTTTTCTCATCTAATATTTATATTTTGTCAGTTTAGCTTTATTACAAATAACCAAAATGAATTTGAATATTTTTAGTTAAGTTTTATTTGTGTATACATCACATTATAAAAATATAATATAATCATATATAATATTAATTTATGTAAATTATATTATAGTTGTTTTTTCCTCAACATATCCTTTGCGTTGAATATTCTGAATATTCTAACTTAGAAATGCTTTTCATCATGGAAGAAAAATATATGTATAATATAAAAATATACTTTGTTAGTGTTATTAGTTAATAAAATGTCTGTATATAGTAGTTTTAGTTGACAATAACAAAACTGAATCACATAATAAAATGAAAATATAATTATCTGTATAATGTATGAAAATATATATTTGTGTGTCTTGCATGAAGACCACAGCTTTAAAGTTTTTTTCATAATCTGATGCAATTGAACAGGATATTTAAAAGAAAATATATGTATGTAATACTATTTTTATTATTATTACTATTCTGTTTATCAAACTCAGACATACATCACATTATAAATGTAAAAAATAATAATATAAAGTAAATAAATCAAATCCTGAGGCATTAAATCAAGCCCTGCCATATATCATTTCCCACTGAATATTCGATTTCACCCAAAGCATTATAGGGTCATTTAAAGTAGTTTGAATGTAGGATGTTAGCAGGATGCTACAGGGGGGGCCTGCAGAAATCAAGCAGCGTGGCGTCAGCAGCGGTGGGAGGTGATCTTTAGTTATTGTCATCGGGGGTCATAAACTCTTGCACAGCACTGGAAGTTGCTAGGCAGTTCAGTAGCCCCATAAATCAGGGTCATGAGATGTAGCTTGTTTCAATATACACGGTCGTACATCCTCTTTGGAGAGCGTTAGATAGATGGCTAGCCTGTCAGCATCACATAGCTGGAGAAATTAGAGTCGTTGCTATGGCCACTATTACGGGGGAGGGGGAGGTGTGTAGCAAATTGGATCTGCTAAGAATTTTTATGCTGTTTCTCCATAACGAAATTCCCAAAAATGGTCCATCTGCATTAAAATGTTTTTCCTCGCAGATTAAATTAAGCGAAGTCGTCGGCACTGGAAAAGATGGCCGCATTCTCAAAGAAGACATCCTGAACTTCATAGCCAGACAGACGGGGGCCATCTTACCCCCAGCGCCCTTCCAGGAGATTCGTCCTCCCCCTCCTGCGGCCGCAGCACCTCCAGCTCCAGCTGCGAAGCCCAAAGAGAAGATGACTCCACCTACTGTACCCACTCCTGTGATCCCTAAACCTGTTTTCACAGGCAAAGACCACACTGAACCCATTAAAGGTTTGTTTGCTTGTGTGGTTCGATTTGTAAGTTGATTCACTCACTGAAATGTTTAATGAAATCTTTTAACAAAGTTTTTCAGAAGGCGATGGTTCAAATTTTGTCAGCAGTAATTTTTTGCTCTAAGACAGAATTAAAATTTTTAACGAAATTTAATAATTTAAAGTTTTTTATTTTAACGAAGCTTTTCTGAAGGTGATGGTTAAGACTAGATTAATCAAATGCATAGTTAGCCAATCCATAATGCACTGCGGCAAGATCAGTGTGATCAAAGCAGATATGATGATTTTACATAATTATTTTCCCTGTGCAGAAAAATACTAATGAGAAGAGTTAAATATAGGTAATTTAAATTTTTTTGTTTGTTATTCAATTCAATTCAAATTTATTTGTATAGCGCTTTTCACGATGCAAATTGTTGCAAAGCAGCTTTACATAAAATTAAAGTTTCTACATTATATTTAGTAATAGCTTATCAGTGGTCACTATCTCAAGTTGATATCCATATGGCAGAAATGTACGGTAAAAATCAAGCAGTTAGTTAATGTCATGTAATCGAACAGTAATAAAATGTTATGCATTTTAACGGTAGCTTAGCAACATGTTAGTGATAAACTCAAAATCACTTGAAATCTATTGTGAACAGCGCTATTTACATTTTTCTTACAAAGGCTTTCAGTAAGCAGTGGTTAAAACTATGTATGCAGTAATCTTTGGCTCTAAGGCAGAATCACATGTATGCTTAGCCAGTCCCATAATGCATTGCGACAAGTTCAGCGTATAAAATCCAAAATGACCGACAAAGCCAATATGACGACTTACTTAATTATTCACTCACAAAATTAACTAGTTAATTTTACACAATTTTTGTGTCATGTATTTTAATGCATACTACAGTATTTTGCATTTAGCTTAGCAACATGCTAACATTAAACACAACTGAAATCAGTTTTGAACAGCACAATTTGCATTACCTTTGTTTTTGTTTTGTTTTTAAATAAAAGAGGGCAGTAGTTAAGACTATTTCAGCTGTAATTTTTTTGCTCTAAGGCAGAATCACTTGTACACTTACTAAACAACATAATACATTGTGACCTTACAAAAATTAACTTTTTTTTTTTACTACAGATAAAACCAAGATACAATAAATTAACCATAGTTTTGCTGCACTAACCATAGATTAACCATGGTTTTTGTAGTAAAACTGTGGTTATACAAATGGTAATCAATATGCCAAAAAACATGGTTACTACATTTTTACTATAATAAAACCATGGTTAATTTTAGTAGTTCAATTCAGTTAACTTTACACAATATTTGTCTATTTTAACGCACACAATAGTATTGCGCAGGTAGCTTAGTGACATGCTAACATTAAATTGAAATTAAGTGTAAACAGCACACTTTTTTTTCCCAAACTAAGGCTTTCAGAAAGCGATGGTTAAGACTATGTCAGCAGCCCTGAAGATCCCACACTTTGGTTACAAAGACGAAGTGGATCTGAGCCAGTTGGTCCGGTTGCGCTCTGAGCTAAAAGGCCTGGCTGAGTCACGAGGAGTGAAGCTCAGCTACATGCCGTTCTTCATCAAGGTATGAAAGTGATTTGTGGGGGAAAAAAAAAAAAACTCCAAATAAACCTGGTTCCTATATAACTATCTTCTTCACAAACAGGCAGCATCTCTTGGTCTCCTCCATTTTCCCATTCTCAACTCTTCTTTGGATGAAAACTGCACAAATATCACCTATAAGGTAACGTTTCCATCTATAATACAGATATTCCAGATTAAATTGAGGTAGATCGTTGACCAATGGTCGTCCTCCTCCAGGCTGCTCATAACATTGGACTGGCGATGGATACCAATCAAGGTCTTCTGGTACCCAGCGTCAAGAACGTACAAATGCTCAGCGTCTTTGAAATCGCAGTGGAACTCAACCGCCTGCAGACTTTGGGAGCAGCGGGGCAGCTGGGGACTGCTGAACTCACGGGGGGAACGTTCACGCTCTCAAACATTGGATCGGTAAGTTGAGAACTGCAGGTTGACCTTTGCTTGCTCCCGTGATGTAGTGCTAATTGTATAGCTATGCATGTAAATGATGCAACATTAACGTTGTTGTTTTCGTTGACAGATTGGAGGAACCTACACAAAGCCGGTCATATTACCTCCCGAGGTTGCCATCGGTGCTCTTGGAAAGATCCAGGTGGGTAAAGTTTTGTGCTAAAATTTTACATATAAATTGCACTATGTAGTGTGGAAGATTAGGATTAGTGCATAATATTTAGGAAAACAAATTTCCACAGGTTTGCTAAGTATCCCACAGAGATAAGATTTTACGCTAAGTAGTGATACAATTTTTCGTTAATGTAGTATGTTCCGATACTGGCGTACTAGTTTGCGACATCCTTAAGTATGCAATTTTCCATGCTAGCATCGTAACGTCTTTTCGCACTTTGTAGACGTTTGTGAACATACGCACACTCCAACATGCTTTTTTAAAGAGAAAAAAAAGGTTTTTGTTGTCATCTAAGATGCACTTCATTTTGGCCAAGATCTAAGGCAGAATCACATGTATGCTTAGCCATTCCCATAATGCATTGCAACAAGGTCCATGTAAACAAATACAAAATGGCCTACAAAGCCAATATGACAAATTTACATAACTCAGTAAAATATTAATAAAAGTAGTTCAGTCTAATTAATTTTACACAATATTGTTTGCGTTACGTATTTTAACGAATGCTACGGTATTGTACAGTTGGCTTAGCAGCATGCTAATGAAAGTGAAAAAGTCGTGACGTATTGTCAAGTATGGTGACCCATA
>JAUZSZ010000123.1:10062692-10074268 GCA_034780575.1 Labeobarbus marequensis | reverse complement strand
CACTGTTCCAGAACAGTTCAACCCAAATATTAGAGTGTGTGCAGCGCATTTTACGGAGGACTATTTCCTGAACCTGGGAGGAGAGTAACGTTATTTATAATGCCATCTGTGCACAAAGGCTGTTTCTATAAAGTGAGGCAATTCCAACTCTGAAAGGACAGTCTGGTGCTTCTGACTCAGCCTGTAAGTGTATTTCTGCCACTGACGATTCAAACGTGAGTTTTGAGCAGTGTAGAGTAATGCTTGTTGTCTGTCGTTTCTCCGATCACAAATGCAGACATGGTAATGTTTACGCGCCATGATGCAACGCGACGCGTAAAAAGACAGTATAAGTCATTATAATCAGTAATTATGTCCCCACTGGATGCAACAAATGTCTCGTTTATAATGGGTTTTATTGTTTTTGTGTCGTCACGCTGGTACACGGAATCACAAAACGGTAAGGGCCGTAACTTTCCATCTCACGCTTGAGGTATTCAGCCAATCTCAACGCACTGGATAGCTGGCCTATCAGAGCACACCTCGCTTCTCAGAACAATGAGCTTTGTAAAAATTGGCAGTTTCAGAAACGCGGAGCATAGAGGAGCAACAATAATGTGCTTAAACCGCATAAACACATTGCATTACACCAAATAAACAAAATAATGTTTTTTTAGCAACGTCAAATGACCCCTTTAAGACACAGTTGTGTAAAACAGTCACACTGAAAGATTACTTTTGTTACTTTATATCTTGCCATATAAAATCACATTTCCCTTCACTCTCTGGTGAAATGTATGCATTACAAATACTTTTTGTTTTGTAAATAAGTGAATACAGAGGTGCTATGTACATTATTTTAAAGTATTTAAGCATAAGCCTTTGGTTTAAAAGATCATTTACAGAAACATCCTTCTCATTCCATTATACCTGCCCTCATTGTTTGATGTAATTTCATGATTTTTCTCAGTTGCAGCATTATGAGAGAAACCCCCCTCTTTTGTTCCCCTGCCCATCAGCTTAACATCCCTGTTATTCTTTATGTGATGATCAGCATTTAAAATCGGGGTGACAGACAGATGCTAGAGTGTTACAGTGATTCCCAACACCCTTGCACATACAGTTCAGTCTCTCCTCCCTCCATTTTGCTCTTAATCAAAGTACATGGTCTCAATATTAAGTGTTCCTGTGTCCTGAGGACAAATATACAGTATGTGCTAGCATGCACTACGTTTTTTGCACCCATGTGTGTTGTTGCACTGTCAAGTTAGATGGTAAAAGAGAGAGTACTCTGTTTAAGAGGGCTTCATTGTATTTCTTTATCTGTTGGCCTCCTAGTGGAGTGAAGAACACAAAAGTGATGGATCTGTTGGACAGAGCAAGAGAGTAAAGCAATTCCACAGAAACAAGGGACAGAACCAGAGACCATGCTGTCCTCATGCTATACACATTCGAATTTAGATTGGTAGTAATTGTTATTATTAAATTCATAATGTTTAATTATGAAAAATGTTTTTAATTTCTGTGTATTTAAAAATAATTCAGTTAACGCAATAGTTCTGCTTTGTTTTCTGTGGGAGGAACAAATATGAAATGCTATTCAAGTATACTGGATATCATATTTTATATTATGATATTTTTATTAATGTTGCACAACTAAAGCTTTGTGTCTACTGCAAATAAAATCTTGAACTAAAGGGTTAATCAGAAACAATATCAATATTAATAAATATAATAATGAAAAAATACTTTAAGCAAAATGTGAATAAAATAATTGAAGTATGCTTAATAGCATTGTTTTTTTTATTGTCATTACATGAATTATACTGACGAACAACATGTAATAATGTAATAACATTACAACAATAACATGTAATAACAACATTAATGTTTTTATTTTGTGTAGCAGCTTAAACAATATTTGCTTTATTTGAATCATTTTACCCCGATTGTGTGTAATATTTTTCTGTTCTATAAAATTCTGCTTGGTGACTCTGAACATCCAGTACCCTGAACATCAAATATTGACTTGACATTGACATTGTCATTTTACTTAAATTTCATGACAGTAACATAATGGCAAATGTTGAAAAATGAAGAGTTTATGTGCAAAAACAGATAACTTAAAATCAAAATAACCCAACTGCAGTTTGATTGAGATTAATTGGAATGCACAATGAAAAAACAAGATTTTTGAAAATTGTTAAAAACAGAGTTATCTGTTTTAGCAAATGAATTCTTCAAATATTTCAGGTAATTTTTAAATAACTCTATAGTGCCATTCTCACATTTCTGATTTTATTTCTAAGCTGAACTAAAAATGACCAATTAATATGATGTGAAATTCGTAGAAAAAGACAGAAGTCAGCCAAAAAAAACATAACTGTTGTCATATGACCAGAAAATTTGTAGCTTTATTAGACAAGTAGAAAAAAAATCTTCTATTCTTTCACTATATCTTACATTAATCCCTTGTACTATTCTGGGGTGCGTTTCCCCAAAAAAACAACATCTGTGGCCGCAGGTTCCATCATTACCCATAGAGTTCAGTGGAACTAGCAACCAGCTAACAATGATTTTGGGAAATGCACCCCTGGACAATGCTTGAAACTTTGTATTGCTAGCACTTTTCATATAATTGCATTCTTAAGATGAACTGCTTGTTGCAAATCACTTTGGATAAAAGCATCTACTAAATGAACAAAATGTAAATAAACTTAATTTTATGTGGACAGATGAATACAGCTAAAGAATTACAATTTACAAGAAAAACAGTTTATCCACTTGTGTTTTTTCATCTGCGTGTCTCCTTGTGAGAGTGGAAGGACGAGAGAGCATGTCAATTGGCTCTTTGTCATCAAAGAACATGTTTATTTTCAAGTTTGGCGCTCCAACTGTCAGGAATCCCATCATCTCCCTTTAGCGCCCCTCCCCTCTCGTCCCTGTATTCTTCCCTCAATCTTTAGGGTCATGTTCCATAGCTTAAAGTGCTTTTTGTCTGCTCACCACTATAACAGAGAACTGACAATCCCTCTCTCCCGCTCACCCTCTCTCTCCATCTCCCTCTCTTTCTCTTTCTCTCTGCTGGTTTTCACACAAGAGTAACAGAATTACCACACACTGCTCTGCCAAGGACAGAGACTGGAGGGGGAGACAGGAGGACAGTTTAAAGAGGGGAGGAAGAGAGAGAGGGAAATGAAGAGTACAAGTTGAAGAACAGAATGCGATGTCCACACCCAGCCTGAAGCCCCTCGGAGTAACAGGCCTGTGATATTTGAGGAGCGACATAGAGGTATGTCTCGCTCTATGTCAGTTGCTATATTAAGCACGCAGTGTGTGTTGATGGCTTCTCCAGTATCTTACATAGGATCAAACTCTTCCTATTGGCACAGTTCACTGTTTCCACTACTGAAGCTGCCGTACCTTCATTCCAGCGCAATGGATCTGTATCCGGTACAGCTGTCATTTCAGAGGCGTGGAGCTAATCAGAGGTCTGATTTAGCAGCATGACGGGCCTAAAGCGGGGTCACCACAGGGCTGCTACTCACTGCTGCTGATAGTACACCAGCTGCTGAACTTCATGTAATTTAAGCGCCATCTCAAATCACTACATGACATTTCACAGATAGACAGATGCACAAAAATGGACTTCTGTTTTACAGATACTTCAGATTCATATCAAACATTTGGAACTATATGCTGTAAACTGTTTTTAGGATATTATGCATAAAATGTCCCTATACATCGGGGTCGAGAATTGAGGTATAGCAAACAGAATTGCAATTGAATGTAAGGAAGTAGTATTGAAATGAACTGGAATTCAAAGAAATTTACTGTCATTAATTGCCATTTTACACTTAGCCACTTTACACTTTGCCAATAATAGACAACTGTGTTATTTATATATTTCATCATAAATCAATTTTATGGACCACAGTGGAAAAACACTTCATTTCCCAGAATGCATTATCTTGAAATTCTTTGAATGGACCCTTTTCACAGACTGTGATGATGTGTGTTCATACATGAAAAACTTTTTTTTAATTATTTTTATTTACATAAGAAAACCCTTAAAAGGGTCATGAACTGCCTTTGTTTTTTTATTTTAGTCCTGTTTTTAACCCCCCTCATCAGAACACTCTATTAGGTGTGGTGGATTGTAGACTCTGAAGTAAACGCCCACTGCTATGATTGGCTAACATTGTGTATGTTTGACAGTGTACATTCCTCACAGATGGATGCTGCTGTGATTTAAGTCAAAAATGCACGAATAACTCAATACATGTCAAACTATCTGTACAAGACAAAGCAATAGTGACCACGTAATAAAAAAAGTTACTCACACTTGTGGTGCGACATTACTGTCGGATCCAATATAGTCGGCACAGCATCGCCTTTTAGTTTTAATCTTTTGCAAATCCCGTTTTGAATTGTGCCTTGTTTGTAAACAAATCCGCGGTAAAATGAAGTGAACAAAGGACCAAGTTCTTACTGATGCAGATGCGGTCTGGATCTTCATTATCAAAAATATAGATCATTCACTCTTTCCTAATGTTGGGATCAAAAGGAAGGCAACACAAACACTGTTTTTCCACAGCTTGGCACTGCACAGAATCTTGTTGACTTCAAGGGTTACTCCACCCCAAAATGAAATTTTTTTAATTAATCACTTACCACCGTGTCATTCCAAACCTGTTAAAACTTTGTTTGTCTTCGGAACACAATTTAAGATATTTTGGATGAGAACCGGGACGCTTGTGAGTGTCCCATTGACTGCTGTCAAAGCCCAGAAAAGTATGAAAGACATCGCCTAAATAATCGAACTGCCTTCAGTGGTTCAACCGTAACGTTATAAAGCTACAAGAATACTTTTTGTATGCAAAAAAACCCCCTCAAAAATAACAACTTTATTCAACAATTCTTCTCTTCTGGGTTAGTGTAGCGCCATTTTGGAGAGCATCCTCTGGACGCAAACTATGTACACTGTTCTGTGTCAGCCGTACCACATGGGTGCTACGCTAATGCAGAGGAGCCGAATTGTTGAATAAAGTCGTTATTTTTGAGGGGTTTTTTGCGCACAAGAAGTATTCTCATAGCTTCATAACGTTACGATTGAACCACTGATTTTTTTGAAGTCTTATTTTGAGTAGTTAAATAGCAGTATCTGTGTATTAAATTTCTATAAACTTAAACGTTCTTGTTGCACATAAAACAATAACTGCATGCTGGTATGGAACAACATGATGACTTTTTTTATAAGAACAATTTTTGAGCAATCTGTATCCTGAGCTGCAAGAACTATGCTGTTCAGACAGTTCATTGCTAAAAACATTTTCTGATAATTTAAAATCCATTCAGCATTCACCACCTCAAGGTACATCTCAGGATAAAAATGACTATAAAGCTGTTTGACTTGGCTATGGTTTGTAAGGCTGAAGAGACCATTTCTGCTGTAACATGCTATGACAGATGTATGTTATTCTCTGTGTGTGGGCTAATCGCAAAGATAGGAAATCTGTGTAGGTACCAAATTCATACTGTGGGCACTAGATGTTCCTAATGACTCACCAAGTCCATGTGTAATGTGGAACACCCCCATATTTTCTCAGTTTTGTGTATTTGTGTGTCTCATGTTTGTAGGATCTGTATTAACTGACAAGATGTGGTGGTGTGTTCCAGACAGATGGCGGTAACCCAAAGCTCCTCGTTTCAAACTCTGGAAGGGAAGATCCATAAAGTATCAGCGAAGTGCCCTTGAGTCCTGCAAGTTTTAGCTTTTGCAGGTTAGCATCATCCATCACATCTCAAAATTGTCACTAATTAAGGGTTTGGGTCTATGTTCTCAGCATTACCATAACAGTTTTTCTACATGTACCAAGTGATTAGTCACATGATATTTGCATTGCAGATCATTTATTCAAAAGTTGATTTCTGTGGCCTCCTGTTATGGAGCCCAGAGGTTAGCTGTTTGTCAATCAGAAAATCATCCATGCATTTTCCAAACAATTGTCCTTTGTAAGGTCAAGGGACAGAAAACCCATACATATAAAATAGTATAATTGGTCATCTGCATAGAATATAGGCTAAGCTAGCAGGCTAATAACTAGCTGTATGGTAAGCTAGTACACTGTTAGAGTGCAAAAAGTAAGCAAATTAAGAAAACACAAATGTTTCGTTTCACAGTCTATTGCTTTGGTTATATGTTATAATATTCAACAACTTATCCAGTAGCTAGCATTAGCATTGCTGTACTTTATGTAGGCCTATTTTAAGTATCAATGCCACACACAATAATTTTTTCCTTACCTGTCCAACAAAACAGTTTGGTGCAATTTGGGTATAACTACTCAGGATTTTCTCTGTCATAAAATATTTCTATTTTGTGTATGCCATATTGTTGTTTATACTCTTTTTTTGTATTTCCCTGTTGAAAAAACCAGCATATGCTCGTTCTCTTACATTTTTCTTTACAAATCCTCATTTTCAAATCCTAATTCGGAACCGTGTGTTTCATTTTGCTCTCTCCTCTGCGCTTCCGTGTACATCACTAATATTTACGCTATGCTGAAATGCCACTCTCTCATGAACGCACATATGACAGTTAGAGGAAGCTACAGATTTAGCTTATTTAAGTTTTAAAAAAGGATATTTTCTTATACAGACACATTGTTTTGCTTCAGAAGACCTTTATTAACCCCACAAGCCATATGGAATAATTTGAACTTTTTTGGGCCTCAAAATCTCAACTACCATTCACTGCCATTATGAAGTTTGGAAGAGCCAGGGCATTTTTTTTTAGGCAGTCTGCCAAAATGACAGGTTTTGGAAAGTTCTACTCTATGATGTAACAGTGTGGATAAGCACCACCTCTGCAGAAAAAGATCAACGCCTGCTTCTACATCACTGCCTGTTTAGCCCTGCCCACTGATTTGCGCATATAGCAATGTTTGATAAGAGTATTTAAGCGTTTTTGACTTAAATCACAGCAGAATGTATGCTGTCAAACACACATAACGTTAGCCAATCATAGCAGTGAGCATATATGCCTATTACTTCTAATTTTTTTTTTTTTTTAATCTTGAGAACATTATAAGTAGACTTCAGAGAACAGTACAAAATAAAAAACAAAGACAGTTCATGAACCCTTTAATATAACTCTGATTGCATTCATCTTAAAGAAGAAAGTCATATATACACCCCGAATGAAGATAAATCATTTAAATTTTTGCATGAACTATCCCTTTAATAATTGCGATAGCAGTTAATTGACATACATAAAATTCATAAAATCCTGCTGTAGGATTTCTAATCAGGCACTGAATAGCTCAGCTAACGGGATCACGCAAAAGTCTCACAGAGCAACTGCCATAACTGTGGACAAAGTTGTTACTTAGAAAATACTGTACTAAGAACTAAATACTGAATTTTCTGCTAAATGAAACCATCATAAGTCATTTGGGAGGCTTTGAATGCCTGTAAAATGTCTAAATCACAAGTGCACATTCCTCACAAAGGTCACAGGTGTGATTAATAGAGCTGATCACTGAGAATTTGTGTGTTTAGACTGAATCAAAAAAGCTATTTAAGAGTGGTGTCATATGTTGAATAGTTTTTGACATTGTGTTTGCTCTGCAGGAGCGGCAACTATGGGAAGGGTGTAAAAACATTCAGGCAGACGAGGGGAATTTGATTGTGTGAGAATGTCCTCTGAAACACTAAACATCGGATGATTTCCTCAAGCCCACACTGACAGTCTGCATTTGTTTAGCTTGTAATCATTGTTGCAGGATTCCATGACAAAGATAGAGTGTTATGGTTGATAATCTAACATAAACAAAAGAGCATATGCTCCAGCCCCATGTTTGTGGAATTTACTGTGCTCCTGTTACACACCTGAAATGCCATCTTCGTCTGTTCCGTCTTGGAGTGCTGTTACACACTCACGCAAACACACACCTGTGCCACTGAAGCGACAGATTGACCACCTGTCTCTGTGAGTGGGCGGGTACAGTCTGACTGAGGCAGATTGTGAGTGGGAGCAGAGATGACTGACGCATCCTGTGACCAATCTGTAAACATCTCACAGCTTCTGCAGACTGAAATTACATTTACTTGCGCTGGACTGGTGGTAAATGATACCTGGACAAGCTTAACTGTTAGCGTTCCCAATGGAAGTCCACAATTGAAATACAGCCAAAACTGAACAGTATATGTCATGTGACTAATCAACGGTTAATTAAAGGTTTATAACTTTTAATTAAAAATCATTTCCCCCATGGAGATAATTAAGGGGATTTTTGCTTCCAGAACCTGTCTGTTGCACTCTATTTCATGCATTTAAGTGCCCCCAAATAATCTGTTACTATTACATGCTGGTAAGAAACATGCACCTTGTGCTGGACTTAACATAATGTAAGTGGGAAAGGACCATCAGTGTCTTAAATTAGGTTAACAAGTCAGTAATGTCAGTGTCATTGTGAACACAACAGGCAGTTTTTTTTTTTGCTTTTAGCCTCCCCACAACTTTGTATCAGTATGACATCCAACCCACTCAACTCAGGACAAATTTACCAAAAAGTTTCTGTGACGCTGACATGTTGTATACCTCCTAGCATTCAGTGATGCACAGTTTCCACAGTTCAACTCATCTGCTTGTAGACAAACAAGAGCGAAATAACTTGATAAAAACAACAGGTACAGTTGTAAGTTAAAGTGATGGATATATAGGCTCCTAAGTCTATACCAGGGCTCTTCAACCTGCAGCAAGTGTTTCATTAAGCCTGGCCAAAAATAATATGCATAGCGAACCATTTTAATGTGTAGGTTAAAGTAAAACAACTGTAGGGTTTTTATTTATTAACCTTAAAATATAAGTTTCATTGCACACCTACTGCTAATAAGGCGAAACTTCATACAGTTGCTTTAAATACTCTGACATTATGAACTCATTAAAATAATAATTTTTGATTTGTCATACAGGCTACTTGTAGGTTACATTACTTAATTTTACTTTTTACTAACATACGTTTTAATGTGGAAAGGACGGATCAGCTCAACTTTCGGTTCCTAACTAAAGTTAAACTTTGTTTGATGTTTTTATTTTTCAGTAGCAGATGTAAAGACATAAGAATCTTAAAAAGGTGAGATTTTTAATCGTCTAAATTGGAGAGGAGTAGAACATGAGTAAAGCACGAGCTGTCTGGCAAAGACCAGATGTCCTATGAGTCAGATGAGCAAATGAGAGCTGTGAAAAGTGGAAAACGAGGGAGAAAAGAGAGAAACGGATAGATCTAGAGAGAGTGAAGGAAGCAAGGGGAAGAGAAGGTGACTAAATTGAGGCACCATGTGGAGGCAGAAGCTCTTTTGGATGATTCATCCATATGAAGGAGAACAGCATGTGGCTGCTGCTGCCCCCCAGCGGCCAAACGCGGAGCGACAGCATTACACACTGGATGATCACACAGCGATTCAATAAACTCACAAGTAAAAGACAACATTTTCATGCACTGTTCTTTTTCTCTACCGTTTTTATTCAGATGAGTGAAACACTTTCAGTTACAAAAATGACTTTAAATGAACAACACTGTACAATGAACAAGCGAGTTATTTGTCAACTATTTTTTGGTTTCAGAGATAATTACACCAAAAGGCTAACCTGTCACCATAGGGAGAAAAAGAGAGACACAGAGGACAGAAGGGAAGAAAAGGGAACTGCTCAACTCAAGTGAGAAAAAAGGAACGAAGGAAAGGGTAGAAACATGACAACGTACATCAACAAGCAAAACAGACGCACACATTCACGCACATATGCCAAAATAGCCGCATTAGAGTGTAAAATACGTTCACGCTCACATGAACATATGTACGCACAGACATTGACGCACCCACGCGCTCTCATTTACGCACTGAGTGCGCAGCGAACATGAAATCAGGGAGAAGATGCAGGGGACAGATTAACACCACTAACCCCCCAAAAACGGAAACAAAAATTCATCACAGACATACCAAGTCTTTTCTTTAAGATCATCATCATCATCATCACCACCATGAAGATTTTTCCCCAAATAATGAATAATTAAAAATATACATTTCATCATTATCTTCATCGTATGTTACTTTGGATAGTTGAGGTTATACCTTCAGAAACTGGGTTGCTAGGTGACCAGAGAAAGAGACAAAAGAAAACAGCTGAGGATGTGTTAGTGTAGCTCTTTGGTTTAACTAGACGTGTTTAAGATCTTTGCTAGTTTAAAAAATCTCTTTAAACACCTTTGGACTGAAGCTGGTATTGTTTTTTTTTCTTTCTTTTTTAATGTATAGCCTACTATATATAGAGAGAGAGAGAGAGAGCAGGTAAAACAACAAGTAGAGAGTAAAATGAGAACAAAAAGACTCATATTTGCAGTTCTCTTAGACGTTTTCAAATGCTATGATTTTCTCTTTTCTCTGGAATTTTCACCCATATCTGATAGTTACTAATTAATAAATTGAAAAACGCTGCGAATCAAACTCAAGGATTGTGTGCAGGATTTTAGGGAGCGTGTGTGTTGTGTTCGGTCTCAGAATAACGTGTTGCTTTGGTATCATTCTCTGGAGATTCACGCCATTGAGAGACTCACACTTTGAACACGCTCCCTTACGCAGCAGCTATTACTTGCATATCAAAACCGCTTAGTTTTTAAGACGTCCGGAACTGCGCCTGACTGTAACGGTAAGAAGGAAAGCTAGAGAAAAGATAACGCAAGATTGAAAGGGTTCCCCTTATATTCCTCTTCAACATCTCCTGCGTTTTAAGCCATAAAATTTGTCACCTAGCAACAACAGTCGCCGCCCGCTCTTAAGTCACCTTTCTGACTTATATAGCCTACATACGCGTGCACAATTGTGTACATATATGAAAAGGTGTGTGTATGTGTCCTGCCATGTGTTTGGTGACTGGAAAAGTGGTCCCAGGGGCCGAGGGAGTGAACGTGCCAGAGCATCAGTGAAGTTCTTTTGAGTCTTCATAATGTTCCCTGGCCTATGAAAACACTTCTCCTTGGCCCCTGCTTCTCTGTTTTAAAGTATTCATCTATTTGGTTTGTCGTTAAGAGAGTGAGGTATATCTCTCTTCTACACCCCCTAACCAGGAGACAGAACAACAGACACGCTACAAAATAAATACATAACAAATCAGAACTAGAAATAGGACAAAGAGGAGGAGGAGGAGTGAGGCAGAGAGCAAAAAGAGAGGAAGATGGAGCACTGATACATTTCCATTATCATACAATACATACATTCTGCTGTATTTTCTAATCAGGAACACCAAATCCCTCCATCTTTCCTCTCCTAAAGTTTTTGGTTTTGTAGCTGATTAAAGCTTTCAGGTCAAGGCTCACGGCAGCACTGCGCTCGATGCTGTCACAAGCGGTAGCCTTCGCAACAGTAACCATAGCAACACCATCCCTAACATCAGCAGTGGCGAGACAGGTACGTACAGATACAATGCATGTTCCTATAGAACCTTATCCCTTCTAAGCTATGGCAGTGTGTGCTTTTACTCTGGAAGGTTACTTCAGCGTTGAATGAATGCTACCGAAACATTTGAGCAGAAGAAA
>JAUZSZ010000123.1:9945092-9958338 GCA_034780575.1 Labeobarbus marequensis | reverse complement strand
ATTTTCAAATAGTTGCATCTCAGCCAAATATTGTCCGATCCTAACAAACCATACATCAATGGAAAGCTTATTTATTCCGATTTCAGATGATGTATAAATCTCAATTGAAAAAAAAAATGACACTTAAGACTGGTCCGGGGTCACATATTGCCTTTTAATCCAAGATTTCTGGTGCATATAAAACTGTTTTGAGAATAAAATATTTTTATGGTGCATAAAACAAAAAATGTGATCCGTTGCAGCAGTTTTTTCCTTTTTGAGCTCTGAACAGTCTTTTTTCAGAGCGACTTCCACACCCTCCACAGACAGACTCACCAGAATATGGTCCCCAGAGGAACGCACAGTGGCCCCAAACCATTGATTCGACTTAAACTCCATTTGCTGTCCATTGGAATTCTTCCTGTCATCTGTGATCGAAAACGACAGGGGAAGGGAGAACGGGAAAAGGAGGAGAGGAAATATAAGTTAGCTCAGTTAATTAGAATCATCAGACTATCATCACTGCTCTTCCCATCACTACAATCTCATCCACTGGCATGTTCCTCAAATCCCAACTGATTTCAAAAGGTCTGATATGACAGAAGAATCAGAGCTGATAAGCTGATATGAAACACTCTCTCATCTTGTTCATTACCAAACCAACTGAAGTTCAATCCAAGGTCAAGAAGAGTGACAGCTGAATCTATTCATGGCATGTTAGAATTAAACCCTACACATTTCCTGCTGTTAACAAGTAACAGTAGGCCAGGAGGGAAACTTTTTTTTTTTCACATTTTCTGTAGTAATTTTAAGGGAAAATCTACTAAAACCTTAATGGTAACTGAAATCAAGGGATGGATGATTTGTAGAAAATGGAGAATGAAGGTTTTTTGTCAGTGCTTCTGCAGAAAAGTTCATTACAACATTATTCTGACATCATTCCAATCATTAAATCACTCTTTAGTTCTGTAATATTTACTCTAGCATTCAAAACTAATGCTCTTCCACCAATGCTTTGCAGTTGAAGGTTTTCCTAGTACCTCCGTGATCCTTACACACACACCCAAAACACACACATATAGCCCAAAAGATATTCCCTCCCTGAGGCTGTTTCATCTCAGCCACAGTCTCAGCCTCGGGACGCCCCAGCTGTTCATCTGTCTGTGCTACTGAGCTGGGAATTTCCCAGTGTTTCTCATGGTCAACAGAGTCATACAGCCGGGCAACATCACCCAGGCTTTACTAGAATTAAGCACTTAATTATTGCCAAACACCACAAAAGGGGAGTTGATGGTACAGCAGCTCAATGGAAACACAGTTGTATAACCATGCTGCAACAGCTCAGCATGAGTGTTGTTCCATACACAGTGTTTTCCATCTCATACTTCTGACATTTTTCTCTAATCTAGACTTTTCCAGCTCCTCAAACAGTCAGCGGTCAGCCAGCACAGAGAACACTAATGTAGAGCCACGTCATTCACCATAAAAACATGTCAGGACACAGGTATGCTTTGGCAGTTGCTTAACAGAAGAATGTTTAGGCTTCTTTCTTACAAAAGTGATTGTTAACAAAAGAAACTGAAAGAAAAAGAAAAACAACAACTAAAAACCTAAATTATCTTGAAGGTCAGTGGAAAATATTGTGGCCCCAATAAGTTTCCAGACACTTGATGATAACAGATATAGCTTGGCAATCCACTAATTGTACTATTATTAGTAGTGATTAAAAATAACACATTAGCTCAGAGAAAAGGTCTAAAAATGTGTGCTATCAAAAATGAACAAATAACTGAAGAACTAGTGAAATACTGAAGCAACAGCAATTTGATATTAACAACAGTTTCCACTTTCCATTTGGTTTGGTGTTTAATTTAAATCAATCAATCAATAAATAGCAATAATATTTATTCACTAAAGGTATTTTGCCATTAACAACTTCACTGTAAAAAATATTTTTCAAAGTCTAAATTCTATTTGGTTGGATATTTAGCATAAATACCACCCCCCACGCACACAAAATATGTTTAATCTAGTGCTGTCAAATGATTAATCGTGATTAATTGCATTCAAAATAAACATTTTATTTACATAATGTGTGTATATACTGTATATATTTATATATATAATATAAAATATAGGAATATAAATGTATATACATGTAAATATGTATGTGTGTGTATTTATATATACATAATAAATATGCACAGTACACATGCATATATTATGTAAACAAAAAGCTTTATTTTGAATGCGATTAATCGCGATTAATCGTTTGACAGCACTGGTTTAATTACAATATTATACATTTCGAATTTGTCTACCTACTCCACCATGGGTGTACAGCATCCATTAAATCTACACTATACTTGGTGCTTCTTCCAAGAACTTCTTTAAGGGTGAAAAGGACACAAAGAGGAGTAGTTGAGTTGTTGGTGAGAACTCTAAGCATACTGAGATAATCCAACTGAAGACCTTTTTGTTTTTCTGGTAGTTCCTCTTCTAGCAATCCAGCTTGGCTGGCAGGGAAAATCAGGCCAGAATAGTCTATAACCATCACTGAATGCCAATGAGATCTGGCACAAAAAAAAACTGCTGCCTATATTCACCTCAGCTCAGAGCAATGTAAGGCTGAACAAAGTCCTGTTAGTGTGAAGACTGTGTACATCTGCAAATTAGTTAGCAGGTCAGCACTTGAATTTTGAGAATGGTTTGAAAAAAAAAGAAAAAAAAAAAACCCTTCTCTGTTGCAGGTCATTGCCAAGCATGTGAATTCAAAACATTCTGCAACAACAATCTTACAATCCTAGATGAACCTTGAAACAATCCCAGACTCCCTCGCCTGTTATATTTTCCCCCATCTATTGAAAATATTTAGAGCAAAGCTGATATATGAACCAATAAATCATTTAAAAGCCACAGGCTACTCAGAAGGTCCTTTAATAAATCTGAAAAAACCCAACCTCTTCCACTACCATGCAATGTGAATCAATACAAACAGAAAAAGCTTTAAATAACAGCATGTCGGAGCAAAGACTGCACTATGATGGCTGGAAACTGCATCTTACCAGAGCTGTCAAACTCAATCTGGGTGCATGAGCCACTTTTGTGCCAGGGACAGCTGAAGACAGCGCCCCTCTCAGTGACTGTCGACGGGGTTTGATCAGATGTGTTTGCTCTGGGTGCGCCGACCAGTATGTTTAACCTGGAAGCACAGGGGAAAATGTGCTTTAATGCTTTTGTTAAACACTAAAACACAATAATATATACATATATATACATACACATACACATATATACATACACATACACATATATACATACACATACACACACATATACATACACACACATATATATACACACACATATATATACACATATATATATATATATATACATATATATACCACCTGGAGTTGAAACAAGGAAATCTGTCATTTTAATGACATAATACGGAATAATTGTATTATACATTGAGAACACAAACATATATTATTTAAAATACACACACACACATATATATACATACGTACATATACACATATATACATACACATACATATGAACAACAGGAAATACATTAAACATTATGTAAACATTGTCAACATTATGTCATTAAACATTATTAAAGACCTGCAGTGGGTTAGTGAATTGATGTAAACCCAATGATTAATTCATTTTTTTAATTAAAATGAATATATTACTTAAAAATAAAACAAATCAAACTAAACAGAAATAGTTTATTTGTATATCAACATGTCACAATTAACCGACATCGACTTATATATGGTAAAATGTGTATAAAATTACAATAAATCCTATACATGATAAATCAGCTGAACATGCAGTGAATAAAATACTAAATATATACCATGTATACATAGCTTTCACATAACACATAAAAAAAATAAAAATAAATAAAAAGCTAAACTTGGGCTACAACTTCCTAAATGTAAAATCATTTTTTCACAACAGAATGTTCTCCCACTTTTTCAACATTGTTACAATTTGTAAATAAATGTATCTTTTAGAATTCTCACGCATATTTAAAAATAATCATGCCTCTTTCTCAAAAGAAAAAACGCTATGATGTCCAAACTAGCGTGTCGAAAGCTCACAAACATAACTTCATTTACTCACTGTTTGTTTTCAGCATTGAAGAAAGCCACAGAAAATCCAAAGTAACTTCCGGGAGGTCCAGCGAAAACTGTGGGTCTGCTAATGTCCAGATTAAAAGAAAGTGCTTGCTGAAAGTAGAAAAGAGCCACGAGAGCCCAAATCCAGAGCTGTTTGTCCATGTTTCGTGTCTCAGTGTGAGAGCAGACGCCTGGATCAGCAGCACTTGCGACCTGCGCTGACACTCTCACTGCTCCGCTACATTACTGCCGGACAAGACGTTTCCAGCCTGAGCTGTGTGATAGAAGCAAAACACTACAAGTAGGACACACGACTGATGTCTCCCTGCTCGGGATGTCCCACTCAACCGGAAGTGAATTAGACCCGCCTACCGAAACGTCACGGTGACGTCACGAGAGACACTTCCGCAGCGTTTTCCTTAAAGGTGCACTGTGTAATATTTAAGATGATCTCTAGACAGAAATGCAATATAATATACATACCTGCGTTTTCAGAGGAGTATAAAGACCTTACTTAATAAACCGTTATGTTGTTATCACCTTAGAATGAGCAATTTATATCTACATACACCGCGGGTCCCCTCACATGGAAGTCGCCATCATGTTTCTACAGAAGCCCTTAAGGGACAAACTGCTCTACAGAGCGCGTTTCGTCACTTTGTTGTTCTTGCGAAAAAAACACTGACATAGTGATGAACAAGTAACAGTAATATTCGCAATGACATCGGTTTATTGAATAATTAAGTAAATATAATTCCTTAATTTACCTTTGTAAAGAAACCTCATTGCTCTCCGCGGTCTCAGACGACGGCATCTTAGCCCTGTATCGGCCACCATAGCTTCTCTAAAGGGAGGGGTGAGCGGGGGACTGAGCCATTGGATGCAATTCGCAACCTCAACCGCTAGATGCCACTAAAATCTACACACTGCACCTTAAAGTTATTAGTTCCTTTCTTCCATTTGTATAAGTACTCCTCGCAGTCACTAGTTATTGATGTGGATATGCTTTTATTTTGCTGTGTTGGATTGTTCCTGGATTTTCTATAGCCCCTTTCACACTCCACTTTGGTCCCGGAAAATTGCCAGAGTGGCTTCTGTGTGAATGCAAACATGTCCCGGGATTGATTCCAGGATTGATCCCAGGTTGGGTACCTAGTAACATTGCCGGGTTCAGTCCCGGTACGAGCGCTGTGTGAACAAAAGCCGGAGCCAGTGCCGTAACGGTTGTGTCGTAGTGATGACGTAGTTATCGTGCGACTCTTTGAGCGGGTGTTTTCAATAATACAGCCCTGCAATCTTTAGCAGTGTGAATGCAGCAAATCTAATGATCCGGGAACAAATGCCGGAACACATTACCCGTGTATTTTCCGGAATCTCTTTGTGAAAGGGACTAGTCATTTTCTCTGGAATTGGACCACTCTGGTTGTGCTGAATATTTTTTGGACTACACTGGTTACACTGTATGTTTTTGATACTTATCTCCTAGGTGGGCGATATGACCAAAATCTTATTTCACAGGATGAGTAATTTTATTTAACGGTAGCAATATATATCACAATATAGTTATTTTTTGCTAAAAAACAATTCATTCTAGCCAAAAAAAAAACCTCAAGTTCACTGAAAACAAGTAAACAGTCAGCGATTAAATAAGAATAAGAAACTAATTACAAGTAATAGGACAAAAATCTATAGTAGAATAAATAAATAAATGCTACATACATTTTATAAAGTAATCAAATGTATAAAAAAATAGATTTTATTCACTGTATATATATATATATATATATATATATATTTACTTCTTATTAAAGTTACAAAAGTGATTTACTCAAGAGCAGTGAGAGATATTCTCTCTTTTTTTGTTTGATTAACATGAATGTCAGACAACAGGAATATTAGACTGCTGTCACTTTAAGAGCTGCCCAGATCTAAAATACTGTTACACATGTGTTTTCTTTCTCAGCTGCTTGCTTTCAGTTAAGACCTAAATTACCATGTTTATGAGTATATTTGCAAAGATGGGCATTTTGACTCATACAAGTGTGTGTATTAAACTGTTTGAAGACCTATAAAGAGGCAAAAATAACTTGGTTCAATACTCCCATGCTTTTTAAGCACCGCCTTCACACATATTTATCGAAATGTTTTCTCTTTTGCTGCTGATTGCATTTCAATGGCTTAAAATCACTTGTTTTTAAACCGCATTTCAATGGCTTAAAATCACTTGTTTTTAAACCGCAATGCTTAAAAACGCATGCAAACTATAGGTTTTCGTGACCATGTGGTATAGCAACATCATGTTAGCATGTAACCTCAATCAAGACAATAGTCCAAAATCTCTACCGGTTGACAATTTTCTACTGGTTAATTGTGTCTACCGGTATATTGCCCACCCCCTAGTTCCTACCCTTACTGAACTGTGTTCAAATGTTTAGATGACTGCATGTGCTCACAGTGACAGTAGCCAGCAGACCCTCAGGCACATTAGCGACGATGATTCCAATTAGGAAAATGACGGCCTCTAGCCAGGAGTATCCCAAAATAATTGACAGAATGAAGAAAGACACTCCTAGGAAGACAGCTACGCCTGTGATGATGTGAATAAAGTGCTCGATCTCCTTGGCGATGGGTGTTTTCCCAGTCTCTAGTCCTGAGGTCAGCGTGGCAATGCGGCCCATCACGGTGCGATCGCCAGTGCAGACCACAATACCACGAGCAGTGCCTGATAGAGAAATAGGAAACATCACACCATTGATCTCGACTTTTACATAGGTAAACAGGTTCAACAATTTTAATGAAATAAGAAAATTAGCAAATCCCGTACCTTCCACACAGTTAGTGGAGAAGAAAGCGATATTACGGGTTTCCAGAGGATTGTCATGAGTGCAGTCAGGTGATCTCGTCTGAGGTTCTGATTCGCCGGTGAGGGAGGAGTTATCCACCTACGTATGATATTAGAGACATAGTTGTCCAATGGGTAGCAAAGCAAACACGATTCTTTAAAAAAGATTGACGTTTATGAACCACAAACCTTGCAGCCATGAGAAGAGATTATTCTAAGGTCAGCTGGGATTCGGTCTCCACCTTTGACCTCTACCAAGTCGCCTGCTACCACTTCCTCAGCGTTGATCTGCATTTTCTCTCCTTCACGGATTACTAACGCTTGCTGTGGATAGAAAGAGAGTCATTTTTACTCACAGTTTCTTTGTGTTTCTGTGTATTTCAAGTTTGCAGGGAGTGTATGCAGTACCTGGGGCACCATGTTCTTAAATGACTCCATGATCTTGGAGCTCTTTGCCTCCTGGAAGTAGGAGAAGCAGCCAGTGATGATGACTACAGCAGACAGCACTATACCCAGGTACAACTGAGAGGAGACCAAAGATGACACATTCAATTATTATATTCATGTGTTCATATTCACTGTGGATTCACTGAAACAGGACACGATGCTAGTGTGTGAATGTATACGTACGTTATCTCCAGCTGGCTCGTCTTCAGTAGCAGCCTGAATGGCGTAGGCCAGGAAGCAGAGAATGGCTCCAGTCCACAGCAAGATGGAGAAACCTCCGAACAGCTGACGACAGAATTTAACCCACTCAGGTGTTGTGGGAGGCGGGGTCAGAGCATTTGGCCCATCCCGTGCCAGAAAATCTTTAGCCTTTGCATTAGTTAAACCCTTTTGCGAAGAGAGAAAGAGAGATCATTGTCTAAATTTATTTAACCAATGTTGAGCCACTCAGTTTCAAACAAGTAGCTAAAATGCAAAAATTCTATTGAATTAATCATTAGCAAACAATACTTTCAAATGCAAATTCAAAGTTTTATTTTAAGTATTCACTGTGTGAATATCAAGTATGCTGTGTACTAATAAGGATCTATTATGCCAGTGGTTCTCATCCAGGGAGCCTCAGTAAACATACAAGGAGAGGACAATATTACTTAAAATTATTTAAAATACACTCTTAATTGTTTATTTATCAAAAAGTACGTATTAAATGTATTATAAAGATTATGCGGCTCCCTAGCGGTCAACAGTAAGTAGTTCAGCACAACAGTCATTCCCGAAACAAATTATGTATTCAAAAATGTAAAATTAAAGTAAGCATTTTCTGAGCTAATATGCTTTTCTTGTTTACTTATTAAGAAGATATAAAACTGTATTAAATAAATAAATGAACAAAAACTTATTTAAAATAATCTTAGTGCTAAACACAAGATGTAAAATGTATAAATTGACATTGTATTTCTTATTTTTATTTTTCCCGTCAACAACTGTTGATTTAATTGAATAATATACAGTTATAGAAACTTCTTGAATCATGAAATTAATCACACACAATTATCTTAATCTACTGACACCTATTGATTTCAATACTCTTAATAAAAAGTTTGAAAACAAACAGCTTTGTCATCATTACAGCTAGTGCATGTATCCTACATGGGATGCAAAAAGTATAATCAAATATATTAAACAGAGTATGGAGCTCTCTAGTGGTCAATAAGGAGAAGTGCTGCAAAACAGTCATTCCTAAAACCAATGATGTGTCCATACACTTAAAAACTCAGGTGAGTATTTTCTGCCCTATTATATGTAAACATATTTTCAAACACCTACACACATCAGATTTATAATTGGACAAGGGTGGGTTTTTTTTTTTAGCAAACATGGAAACCTGGTTTTAGCAAACACAAAATAATTTATGAGTTTACCTGGACAATGTCTGTCTGAAATTTCCGGCATACTTCCTCAACTGACATCTTGTGTTCTGTCTTAAATGGAAGGTAAAAAGGAAAATTAGCAAAAGAAAAAGATTGCTACCATGCTACTTTGTCAGTGTGATTCTTACCAGGGGAACTTCTTTCTTCAGATCATCAAGATCCTTCGCCCCCTTCTTCTTCTTTGGAGAATCTTTTTCATCTTTATCTTGCGTGGTGGCCACGCGGTAGCTATCCGATCGCCCATACTAAAACACAGAGAATAATCAGTTAATTAACTTTAGACAATCAATCACAGAAACTGAGAGTTTAGTCTCTACCTGAAATGTAAGATTGTAATAAAGAACATTTCAAGTAATTTACTCTATACATTCACAGTGATTTCAGTTTGAACACTGGTCTGGCAGATCATGGGATGTGTCCAAACATAACCATCCATCCCTCTTGCTATCTTGATTGTGTGGTCACCTCAAAGAGGTAATTTAACCTCATTTAATTTGCTGAAAGAATACAGAACTTGAGAGTGTGGCATCACAAAGACTCTTGCTGTTCATCAAAGACACTCTGATTAGGTTGTCTGTTTCAAATCACAGTGACATGAAAGTCTAAAATGTTTAGTGAAACGTGCACACAAACACAGTTCAGAGAGTGCATGAGCTTCAAAACATCTTAAATCTAAATTTTCACACTTTGTTCTTTATCTAAATGAAGACAGAGATCAAAGTTCAGACTCTGGAGAATATTCCACTTCTATTTTCATCTAACAGGCTAATGATTTTATCTGATTAGAAATATATAGCCTGAGGTTGAGATAATTATTCTGTCATTGACATGATCATAATACACCCCCTTCCGTAAATCCTCTGTTTCTATTGACCATATGCACAGAGCGTTCTTTAGAACTTATAGGTAGAGACTCTCACAGCCTCATTCTTTTCAGAAACTGAGAAACAAAATAATTGCAACACCATAAATAATGATAGCGGTATTAATATACAGTTTCATGTTATTTAACAACATATTTTATATGCCGAGCCTGGTAATCCCAGGAGAGTACCCAGACACGCAACTTTATATTTAAATGCTGACAAATAAACACTATTGTAACTGTTTAAGCTAACGGTTAGGCTAATCTCTTAAAGACATCATAATGGTATTCTTGATTATCAATATCTTACCTTTATAGACATCAACACATTTTTAAAATCTTATAACATTTCAAAGCCTTTATTATTTCTCAACTCTTCAGCTGTGCAGTAAAATTCACTTTAAAGGTTTACTTTTCATTTATGAAGACGACATGAAATAATGTGCCAAAAATGAAGTAATTTTTAATTAATCAAGACTTTTTAAGTTGAAAATGATACGAAATTACCATTTTAGCCAGGAGATGACAGCAGAGGATCAATGCAGCTGCCATTTCACTCCCTAGTTTTTTTTGTTTTGTTTTGTTTTTTCAGGTCTTGCTTTTGGATTTATTATAAAATAAGTATAAACTATTGCAAGTGCAAGAAGTCACAAAGTCACTTTTCATTTAAAAAATAAAATAACTGAGCCCAGACAACAGTATAATGGTGATCAGGCTATTTAAATATCTATATAGTTAAATACAGTTTAAATAAGTTAAATATTGATGGTATTACAATTAAATAATGCATTCAATAGTTTGAAATATTTTTAGATTTAATTTAATAACTACATCGTTTAAGTTATATCTTTAACTGTATCTTTATCTTTTACTGCTGTAGTTTTGTTACTCTGAATTTAGTCTGAATCACTTAATGCACAGCTCTATTTTGACATTGGCTTGTCAGATGTTTTGTTCCGTTATCAGTCAATCATAGCAATGACTCGCGGCATGATTTAACTAAATTTTACACTCACGTTTGTCATTCCTGAAATGGTATATGGACGGTCGGTCCTTTTAGACAAACAAAACTTTTCTTCAAATGATTATGTGAATGGATTATGTAAAGAAACCCAACAAAGGGCACAGTACAGTTGACCGGAAATGACTGACCTGGCTTATCAAAAACCAGGAAGTATTCGTGCATATGGTCAATTGGCTGGATGTGTAATCCTATCATACTGGAAGACTGCAGTGCAGAATAAATCCAGCAGAGCCAAGATGGCTCCCGTGAGACTCAGGTGGTGCTATTTTAGTGGGGCAGTCATCATTAAAGCAGGAAATCTGACCTGTATCATCTGACCTCATGACTGATCAATACTGAGATTCCAGAACAACCAACATGCCTCCCTCCAGGGAATAAAGAACTATTCTTGTAGCGCTGTCGATATGCGAATAGTGAATTCCCTTCCAGGAAATTACTGAGGCAAGACCCTGTGTAACAGGAACTCTCACATAAGGTACTGGATGAGTGGAGCCCCCTGCTGGTCAGTGTATGGAAAGAACCAGGCCAATTTGTTAATTAAGAGTACAATCAAAATTATACAACATATCTGTTGCATTTTTTTTAATTAAAACATTAATATATTAAAATATATAAAATATTTAATAAAGTATATTGTTAAATCTAAAAACTACTGGAATTAAAATAGTATTCTGTATGTATATTCAAATATTAAAATAATGCTCTCGCTCTCTCTCTCTCTCTCTCTCTCTCTCTCTCTCTCTCTATAATATTTAATACAAATAAATCAATATATTTATTTGTGAGTATTGATATATTTAATATTATATAATAGATTAAATAAATAATTTCATTTTACAGCTATTTACAATATATATAATATATACAATTATTATGTATAATGTTATTAAAATAAAACTATTCATAAATATTAATTTTAATCTAAAACTTTACTTATTTCTAATTAAAATTTATATCAACATCTTCATTGTTGTTTTGCCAAAACATCAGCAGGGAAATACAAAAAAGGGGGTCAGCAGAAATTATCCTTACTATCAAATCTTATGTGCAAGAAGAGGTTTTATCAGCAATCCAAAACAGACCCATGTATTTTGATTATATTTGCAAATACAAGCAGTGATGTAAAAAATACACAGGCAAACACAAAACGACATTTGACTGAGGTTTTTATCTGCATTTTTTTGGTCAGCCGACATGCCTGCTTTAGACTGAAAGACGCAGACTCACACACACAGCCAGGTGACACCTATTAAAAGAGAATGAGAATGTGAGAGAAGAAGATGGATGGATAAAGATAAAGAGGAGAAACAAAAGAGGGGCAGATGGAAAGAGAGAAGAGTATACAGAGGTGGGGATTGAGAGAAAAGCTGACAGACAAAGAGAGATATCCAAAAAGAGAGAGATTAGCAGACAGAAAGAGTGAGAGACAGAGGAATATATGCCTCTTCCTGTGGGGTAATTAGATATTGACCTGTTGCTCTCTCAGCGTGAGAGCTTGTCACCGTCAGTGGCTGCATTTAATGCCTGATGACTCTAAACATCACACCAACTGCCCAAAACCATCAGGACACACACACACACACACACGCACACACACACACAGAGTGACCTTCTAGCCAGCCTGCACAGGACACACAACAACGCCACAGATCCTGTGACAAAAGCGAGTGTGTGTGTGGTAAGTGATACCACTCAATAATTAAATGAATAGAAAGTGAGGATCACCCCTATCAGCTCACATTGATCTTACAGATGAAACATCTTGTCACAATAGAAGCACATCTTAGTAGCTTTTAGAGTTCGACTTTGTAAAAGTGGCTAAAAGCGTGAAAGCTTGTTTAAAAAAACTGACGAGACACACCTGGAAACACTGCAAACACACACAGGTCCTCTTTCATCTCTATGAAATTAAAAAACAGCTGAATACACACACAAAGAACAAAGGGAACGATGAGAGAAATGAGACGGGGAAAAACCAGAATGAGAATCGTGGTCAGAGGAAAATAGATTAAAAGGCAAAATACAGAAAAATAATGTATGCTATGTAATATGTTTCTATACCTTTTATGTTTTTATGGTAGGTGTGTTTTGTGATTTGAAGGTGGATATGTGTGTGTATGTGTGTGTGTGTGTGTGTGTGTGTGTGTGTGGGGCACCTGCCGCAGATACATCTGCAATGATACCTGCACTGCGGCATAAGAACAGAGCGGAAATAGGAGAAGAGCACTCTCTTTCTCTCACAGACAAACCTGATGCGAAATTAGAAAGATATCAGATTAATATTAACTTTGAGTAAAGCTCATGTGGAGAGACTCACTGTCAGACAAACAGAGAGAAGACAAGAAGATCAGGGTCCAAAACGTTTTGCCACACCTGTTAATTGAAGATCCATTGAAAAGAATTACCAAAAACTTTTTAATGTAAGAAACATATGTCGTATAGACAGTATATATATACAGGTCCTTCTCAAAAAATTAGCATATTGTGATAAAGTTCATTATTTTCTGTAATGTACTGATAAAC
>JAUZSZ010000123.1:9914087-9924833 GCA_034780575.1 Labeobarbus marequensis | reverse complement strand
CACACACACACACACACACACACACACACAATTTTAGTTTTTCAAAAAAGATCATTCTGTATTATTTGCTTGTTTCCTCATAGGGACCAAAAATGTCTACACAAGGGGACATTTGGTCCCAATAATGTAGGGAATGCCACGTATACACACACACACACACACAAGAAATTTGTACTTAAAAAATGAATTTGCCTACTAAAAATAATGCTGAAATGAAAATGCATGTCCTTAATATTTTTAATTTTACATAAGCAGTTAATGTTAAAGACCTAAATGTATCAAATCAATCCACAGTTATTTAATATTGCCAAATAATAATGCAAAGTAGCTTCTATTATAATTGCTAATCTAATATGCATAATTAAAACAGGTCCAAAATCTGGAGTGGGATATAGTTCTCAATGATAACTTCCTTTTCCCTGTTGTGAAGACCATGTTAGACCATGCTGGTTAATTTATGTTGGTTTTGTGCTGCTTTGGCCCTTTTACCAGCATAGCCATCATGTTTTTCACTATTAAAATTTTAGCTGATCAAGCTGATTGACAAGCATTGTCATAAATCTAGCTTAACTAGCCAATCTTGCTTTGTAAAACCAAGTAACCAAATTCTTTTCATGAGGTTCAACTTAACGGTTTTGAAACTTTTTTCTTTAACAATCATCGTTTGAGCATGTGATTCATAACACTGCTTTCAGCATATATACAGCAGTACACTTTAAATATATATTTTAAAGACAATACAAGCAAGACTTGTTGACTCTTGACATTTTCCATTCTTTGTTCTCTAAAAGAATTACTAAAAGAGTTTAAAGTAGAATAAAGGAACTAGAATCATGAAGTGAACAGAACCACAATGTAATATACCAACTAATAAACGACTTTAAGAATCCTGGAGGGGACATCAGCCACACTGGCATCCAAAACACAACATATGCTGGTGACCAGCAGCGCTGCTCTTTTCAGCAGAGCAGAAAGCACCAGGGAGGGAACAAAAGCGGATCCAGTTTGATCTCATGAGTGCTGACTAATTATGTGGTTATCTCACCAGTAACAATGAGCCACGTGGGCCCGAATTCACATGAGCAGGTGGCCAAAACCCAATCCTCTACGATTAGACAATGTCCACTTTACAGTGTCTTAAGACAACCACACAAAAATCAGTATTACAAATGTCCTATATGCCATTGTGCCAAATTATATTATTAAATTATATTATTGACTGATATTTCTAAAAATATTTTTATAACAGTCCACCCAAAATGAAAATTCTGTCATTATTTATTCACCATCATGCCTTTCCAAACCTGTATGACTTTATTTCTTCCATAGACCCCAAAATAAGATGTTAAGCAGAATATTCCAGTTGCTCTTTTCCAGACAATGAAACTGAATGGTTCTCACTATCTATGTGTCACTATATCCATGTGACTGAATTCTAGTAAAATACCTCCACTCCTTTCTCTCTCACTCACCATTCTGTCCAGATGTCCTCCTCTGTCTCCTCTTTCGTCTTCTCCTCCTCTACTCCAGAAGCACCTGCCCGCCTCAGGGTCAGAGGTGAACCAAAAACAATGGAAAAAGAGAGAGACGTTCAGTAAATGATTCTGGGTGACAGAAGGCCTCTACTCTACTTTACTCCACATACAGAGAATAAGAGATCCTGTCCACTAAGCACCTTAAACAATCTGTCTAATCACAGCGACTATTACTTATCACACACAGAGAGCACTATAGGGGGTCTACAGTCACATGACAGGAATATCATCCTCTTAGCAGGAAACAAGTAGTCTCAAAAGTAGTAAAGTGGGCCTGGTAGCTTCAAATACTGTGGAGGTATTATCATTTGCTATACAAATCACTTATCACATAGTTTCTCTCATGTCTTCTGTGTTGAAATTAATTGTGAGGCGAATTAAGAGTGCCTTGGGTGCACAGCGCTATTAATATGACGAGTATAGTTGCTGCCTATGTAGAGCGTTCCAAATCAGTCACTTAAGAGGTTACGTTTCTGTTAGGTTGCTGCCGTAGGAGGCAGTGAAGAAGCCAGGTTTTGGAACAGAGCTATTGTGTTTATTTAACATGCATATGCACAGCGAGGCCTGTTTTATCACAACTTATCACACACTTAAAATTTTGATAGGTGTGATTCAACTTACAGACGTGTCACTGAACGGAGAGCAGACTCTGTATTTATGAAACTTTATTTAGCAGCCATGTCTGGGTATTAAAAAGACGGTGGATTTGTTCGCAAATGGTGTACTCTCAGTCTTGTGGCCTTCACCCACACACTGCAAAAAGTTCACAGGATCGCAGGGTGTCCCATTTATCTTGATATGATTTGCTATGTGCCATCAATGCACTCAACAACCCATGTGGCAAAATGTCTGAAAAAGTAAGTTTCCTAATCAGTATTTGTGCCATGTTTTGCAAATATATACGAGCAAATGTAGCTGTTCTCAAATACATTTTTAAAAATGTTACACAAGTCTATCTATCTAGATATTTTACTTGTGCTATCCCACAGTAATAATTAGTTCCTAAATATTTCTATCACTGTAGATGGTTTCCAAAGCTCACTCGACATCATATCTGAGCTTATCCCTCTCAAATCATGACAGATTAGCACTGAAATCTGTACTACGATCCCAGAGTCCTGGTTATCTCCGAATGCTTTTCAGTCCTCATCATCCAGTGTATTTTTAAAAAATTAACTGTAAAATGGTTACACAACTTTTTTATATATCATTTGTCAACATGGTATGCAAATCAATCCTGCTTTCCTAAAGCACATACCTGGTGTTATTGGGAAGACTTCATCAGTCCATGAAATTCCAAAGAAAAAATGTATTTATCTTCACAATCAGTAATGAAAATGGAACAACTTGCTCCGCCTCTAAAATAGCATTCTGATGACATCACCTAGGCCAGGGGTGCCCAAACTCGGTGCCCAAACTTTGCAGGACACCGGCCCTCCAGGACCAAGTTTGGGCACCCCTGACCTAGGCCGTCCAGGTTATTTTATAATGTTAAATAATAGCCAAATAGCTATTTACACATTCTGGTTTGGGTGCATTCCAGTATGATACGCCCACATTTCACAATCCAATCAATTCCCAGTGGATAAAATCAAGTCCCGCCCTATATTTTTAGTTGTTCACTTCAAAATACCTCACATTACAAAGGAAAATGTGTTGCGAATGTCATTTCATGTTGACTTTAAGCAACATAGTTGTGTTACCAATTATGTATGTTGAGTGTACTCTACTCTACTTGGAAACAGTCTTTACTCACCAGCCATGACAACAGTGCACATGCTGCCATGCTCATCATAGTCAGACACATGGTTACAGACAGGAAGGGAAGAGTGGAGTTTGTCCATCAGACTGTATGAGCAAAGTAGAGACACATGCTAATAAGAGCACATTTGACTGTGATTGGCAGAGAGCTGGGAAGGATCAGAGGGAAGTGTACTCCACCTGCACCCTCTTTAACCTCCTTCTTTAACCTTCCGTCCTCTCCGCCTGCTCATCCTCCTCTCTTCTCATTTATTTTTAGACAGCTTAGTTGAGGAGAGGAGGATGTTCCTAAGGCCTTCTGTATCAAGCGCACAGATCCTAAATGAATGATTGTATGTGAAACGGAATCATTCATCTGGGTGTTTTTATGGACACTATGGACACTTTTATGTCCAGGGGATTGATTTTTATTAAATCAAACAGATTTCAACTATTTTTTGGTTTTCTGCAGATCACATTAAAAATGTTTCACAATGTCTTTGTCATTTATTTTGGTTACTTGTAAAATCCCTTTTATTTATATATGCACATTTTACCCATTTCAAAACAACGATAATATAACAATAACCAAAACCAACAGTTTTGCCCTTAAAGTTTTTTTGAAAAGTGAGTGAGCAGTGTCAATGAAAAGTATGCTTGAGGTGAAATGTCTACAAAATGAAAAACAAAAAATAAATCAAACAAAATTTCACTATTTATTTTATTTAAATTATTTTTTTTCATATATATTTTTTAATATGTCCAGTTCAAAACAAGCTGTAATTTTGTCGAATTCTGCAAAAAGTGTGAAAATATTACTTACTGTTGGTACTAAGCATACATTGCTAGCTAAGAAATTAGCCTTAGCAAAAATAAGTTTGTTCAAACTTGATGGGAATGTTATATACAGTCTATATATTATACAACAGTAAAAAATTAAATAAACTACTAAAAGTATTTGTTTATTTTCTAAAAGTCCAAAAGACTAAAGACCATTTAAAGAAACTGTTAAATCTGAAGGCTGCTCCTCCTTGGTTTCTCAGTAATAAGCTCATTTTTTTGTTCTGAGGGCAGCTCTAAATCCAGAACACAGCTGTCAAATTAATGACAAACCTACCCTCCACACAGTTCAGAGCCAGACACTTCGTCCTTCTCTCTGTTGCTCTCACACTTTCTGTCTTCTGATGAGGCTGAGATTTGTTGCTGTGGTGATGTCATTTGTTGCCTAGCAACAGCTGTCCCTGGGCAACCCTCAACCAGGGCCTCAGCGGGAACATTTTGTATTATTTGGGGATGTCGAGTTCATCAACGGTTTCTTGCAGCAATCTGCCAAGATACGACATGAGACTTTATGTCAGAAGGGATAAGATGAAAAAAGCTACTGTGAGGTCCAAAAATCCTCTGGACAGAAGTTTTCAATTTCAATTTTTTATTTTAATAATATAAAATAAAATAATCTAATATATTCTATTAAATTAGAAAAATGCAAAATAAAAGCATTTTGACTTGTGGTCCCAGACTTCAGGACCCCTCTGTATACACCTTATATGTATCTTCAAAGGATAGTTCAACCAAAAATGAAAATTCCATAATTAATAACTCACCCTCATGTCGTTCCAAACCCGTAAGACCTTTCATCTTCGGAACACAAATTAAGATATTTTTGATGAAATCTGAGAGCTTGCTGTACCTGACAGCAATGCAACTGACAAGGCCCAGAAAGTAGTAAGAACATAGTTAAAATAGTCCATGTGACATCAGTGGTTCAACTGTAATGTTATGAAGCTACGAGAATACTTTTTGTGCGCCAAGAAAACAAAAATAACGACTTTATTCAACAGTTCTTCTCCCGCCAGTAACCATCTACCTCTATTATGGAAAGTACCATGATGCATGCGTGTGCTTTCCTCTGCATGTAAACAAGACGCAGCTCATGCCTGTTCTACATCAGCAGCATGGTGGTAGATGGTTATTTGGGGGAGAAGAATCGTTGAATAAAATGGTAATTTTTTATACACAAAAAGTATTCTCGTAGCTTCATAAAATTATGGTTGAACCGCTAATGTCACATGGACTATTTTAATGATGTCCTTACTACATTTCTGTGCCTTGAACGTTTCCCTTACATTGCTGTCAGGGTTAGAAAGCTCTTGGATTTCATCAAAAATATCTTAATTTGCGTTCCCGAGGATGAACAAAGGTTTTACGTTTTTGGAATGACATGAGAGTGCGTAATTAATGATTAAAAAAAAATCACTCCTCAGGGTTTTCTATGGAATGGAATTTTACTCTTTGATCTTTAATTATGTGTGCTCTTCTGAGGGTGTTTGTGGATCAGGGAGTAGGGTGTGAGAGCCCAGGGGAGTTTCTAGAGCTCTGGGCACCTTTCAGTCCAACAGCTAACAACCTCTGTCTCTTCAATTACTGCCAGCGAATTAACAACACACAGAGCAGTGCTTAAGAAGCTGATGGAAAAGCATCTTACACAGCATACAGTATTTCACCACATCCGAACAGCTGAGTATAATTATGCTAAAAATCAATTGTCCAGAAATTCTCTGTCTATTACACGTGCAGTTTGTCAGTAACTGTAAAACTGCTGACTGGCCGCAGGGTACTCTTTCTATACACACAATCTGACGATAGTTTTGAATAACTTTCTTTCGGCTGTAGTAAAAGTATAAACCTGTTAGCAAGCAACCGCAATCCGTGTTCAGCATTAAACGCCTTCAGACAGGTGATGTTATTCTGTGAGCGCGCGCCCTCCTGTGGTGTGATTTTAACACGCCACCGTCACAGTGTAGAAGACTGACTGTACAGTGAATCTATTGTTGTTATTGTGCATTATACAGTGAGTATATTGTTGATGTTGATTATAACTATATTTTCAGAATGACATAATCTTTTTTCAAACCTAGTCTGTGGAGTAAACCGCCGCCAGGCCAGGTGGGGTAAATCTAGGGCATGGCTTAATTACTGTAGTTGCTCTGTTCTGAACATAAAATCATTTGTTTATGCATCAAATGTATTCTAACTTGTTGGTTGAATAAACATATTTGGACATTATATATTTAAAAATTACCCCAAGTTAATTAGCATCTAGTCTCGCGTAGCCAGACCATCATACTGACGGCTGAAGGTCTGGAATCCATGGCAGCTTACATTGGCCAAGGCCCGCCTATGAGGCCGTTTGACAGACAAACAACCAATCACAGTTTGTTTCGGGGCGTGGAATTGTTTTGTGATTCATAATTATTTATTAAATGCTTTTTAATTTTAAACTATAGGTTACTTGTCTGCTCTCTGATATTACTGTAAATGTATAACGCAAATTGCTTTGTCAGATTGGGGGCATTTTACCCCACATTTTTTTATAACTGGTTTGTAATTTATGTAATTAAACTTGTGTTTCACAGAATTAAATTACACAGTTCAAACAATGTTTAAGACATGTCACTCATCCATTCATGCATGTTGATGATATAATACACTGGTACATACATATAAATATCCAGAAACCAATTCACCCCATTTATTGAGTCTAAACAATCAAGTACACTGAAAAATAATGTCACAAAGATTATATTCTAGAAGAAGAAAAAAAATCGATGCAATTATAAAAATATTAGTCAAGAGGATGCAAATGATTAGAAATCTAGTGCAATTTACTAAAAATAGTCAAAGAATTCAAAACAAAACTAAATCTTGTAATAAAGTCAATAAAAATAATTTTAAAATAAAAAGAAGGAAATTTCACATTGCAGCAGTGGATACCATACCTAATAAAAACTACAAAAGTAATGCTTTGAAAATGTATGTTGATCACTGGCTCATTATGTCCTTATGGCTATATTAGCCGATATTACACATCCATAGTCAACACACCCTAAAAATGGCACAAACTAAAATATAACCCTTAATCATATTCAGATACGGAAAGATGAATAAACGTGCATATGCACAAGTACATCTAAATGTGCAAAGATATAACTGAGGTCATTATAAAATGGGCACCGTCGAACAGATCCCTTACAGTGTTTGGGTAAAGCAAAGCCTTTGCAATCGCACCCTTACTTCATATTACAAGGATTCAGTATAAAACAGTACAATCAGACTCAGATTACAGTATAAAAACCAATGGCTCAGTTTGATCCCTACACTATCACAGCTGATGACATGAAGCTGCCCCCTCTACTGGCAGACGATGTGATGTAGTAGCCATCTTCCTCTCCCCTCTTTCCATCTTCGTCACTGTCATCCTGGTAAGGAGTCTGTTTGTCCTCGCAGGAGAAACGTGAAGGCTCATGATGATCCTTGTCATCATGGTATGCTGAGAGATGCTGTCAGAGAAGAGATTGTAGTGTTGTGATAAGAGTCGAAGCACTATCAGTAAAAGAGATGATTATGATCTGCGACTAATAAGCATGAATAATACATGGAAAATGAACATGCCATCAAATATGCATGATTTACCATCTTAAATGCCACAAAGGATTAGAGGAATAGAGAGAGTGAGAGAAAAGGACTCTTACTGTCATTGGTTCCTCTTTCTCTCTCTCATGGTGCATGAACTGAGAATCAGACACTCGGTCACTGATGCTCGGCTACAGAAGGAAAACAAAAGGATGGATTGTTAAGCTTAATAAAGTTTGCTAACAAAATTGCTAATCTTGATTGCTAAAATTGCTAATCTGAAAGTTTTTAAGTGGTAAACAAACAGTAAAATACAATATATAATAAAAAAAACTGTTCATTACAAACTATAATAGGCTATTATCAGTATAACAATCTGAGTGAAAATATTAACATGAATTTCATGTTTGTTTGTTTTTTAGCTACCACAGAGATAGCTTCTCTAGTAAAATTTTTCATCAAAATATATAGTACTACAAACTTGACTGAGTGATTTTCACCTTTACTCAGATTGTCCCTAACCAATCTGGAAAGAACATTCCATCCAGTGTTCTTATAGTTAACTAAAACTAAACTACTAAAATAATTTATTCAGATTTGTTTTTCAATATATTATATGTTTTAGTGATTTTGTATTTTGTAGTTTTTTTGTAAAAAAAAAAAAAAATCTATTTTTATTTCTCTTTTTCTATTCTACTTATAATTCTACTTTTTTTCTATTTAGATTTAACTTATTATTTCAGTTTTATATTCAGTAATTTTGACGCTTAAACTTAAATTGTTTACTTCATTTAGTGGCAAGGCAATATTATTCATTTTCATTCAAATCTTTTATCAGATATTTATTTATTTTAATTTTAGCTTTATTTCAATTACCAAATCCAATTTTAATAGTTTTAATTAACAATAACAACACCGCATTCAGATTTTAACATAAGTATATAGCTTCTAGTATAACATGAATAGAAATTGAACAAAACTAATAAAAGCATCATAGAAATTTCCATCTTCCTTAAAAGCATTTTCACTACACATTTTCAAAGCAAACATTTCACTCTCCATCAAAGAATTTTCATCACATCCCCTTTTGCTTTAATGACGGCAGCACTCAGGCTGTGTGAACTCATCAAATGTTCCTCAGCATAATTTAAGATGATCCAAAGAACACCATGCGCTTCAATGAAAGCAAGAACATCCGACTGTCTATACAAAGAGTCAGATGATCAGTGTGACAAATACACTCATTTAATCACTGAGAAATAGGGCAGAATATTTCCCAATCATTCTATCTCATAATGTTTTCAAAATGTTCAAAACATTAAAACTTTTTATCAACCTTCATGTAAGGCCTAAATTAAACTTTGTTTGTGACTCAGACTTTTGGACCCCACTACTTGAACACATTTACATATAGCTCACATATACAATATACATTTTCTTTCTTTCTCACTCTCTTTTTTAATAATATTCACAGAATTGACTGATTTCCTTTTCTTCTCTCTTTAATCTAAAATGATTTCAGCTACATTTGCTCAAAGTGTAAAATAAGCTATGAATCTCTCAGCTCTATACTCACTCTGTCTGAATAGGAATATGTCTTCATGGGAGGAGGTTTGTGAGTGGGTGGACCGCTGTAAGAACAGATACAAACAGACCATCAGTACAGAAAAAGATTCTAAGTAGTTTAGTTAAAGACAGAATATAACAGAGATGCAGCACTTACTCTATGTTTTTCCTCTGGTGTTTGCGGACCATCACTGTGATAGTTGCGATTAAGGCTACCAGGATGATCGCACAAAGAATACCACCAATAATAGCTCCAGTAGGGATACCCTTTGGCTGAGGAAATTCTAAAGGGAAAGACAGAGAGACTTTCATCTCTATGGGTCATGTAACTGAATTTTCCTTGATCTACTGAAACAAAACCATTCAATGGACTTTGTAAGCATAAGTTTCTGAACTCAAAGCATTCTCCTCAGTCAAAACAGCTTGCATGCAAACATAAGACATGACCACCCGCACACCATACAGTGCCATATCTATACAAGTTCAGGTTGTTTATAAAGCACCACATAAATACTGCTGTGCTGTTATTTTACAGCAGATCCCACTTCCTTAGGTTAGATAAATAAATCCCAGATTCCACACACACAGTGTTATGCTCATCAGTCTTGCATGGCCGTTGACAACTTCTAAGCCACAAAAAATGCTGCATTAATCTTTGATGACATGAGATGTCATTTATGATTATAATTATTATGTGCATTTAGGGCAAACTCTCTATTTCTATACAAATCATAAGACATGTTGATTGATAGGAGGAGTTTTTGTTCAGCTTAGAAATGAAAGAAATGAAATCAGAAATGGCAATATGTGAGAATGAAACTCCACACCTCTAAAACCAAGTGAGAAGTTTTTGTTTGTTTGTTTTTTCTTTCTTTCTTTCTTTCTTTCTTTCTTTCTTTCTTTCTTTCTTTCTTTCTTTCTTTCTTTAATGATCTATTTTTTTGTACATTTGCCATTATGGATTATTACTTTTATGATATGTGAAAAAAATGGCAGTTATTTCTTTATTATTATTATTTAAATACCTTGTACATTATGTTTGGACTCAGTTTGCAATGAGTCCATATTGAAATATTAATAATAGGACTAACAATAATGTTTAATCCATTCCAGGAAATAATTATATATTAAATATTATTCATCAGAATTACTTACTACTCCTGTAAAGACACTGTAATAAAAATAAATAAATAAATAAATAAAAACTAATTATTGTATTAAACAATAAATAAATATTTTATTCATTATTACATTTTAATTGATAAACCTAATTAAAATCAAAATTACATGTAAACAAAGGAACGAAATTGTTTATTTAGATATATTTTAAACGTTTTCTATTTAATACGCAATTCACTTATTTCAACAAAATAATCTTTGTAAGTCACTTTGAATAAAAGCATCTGCTAAACTAAATACAGGTCCTTCTCAAAAAATTAGCATATTGTGATAAAGTTCATTATTTTCTGTAATATACTGATAAACATTAGAC
>JAUZSZ010000123.1:9887929-9902635 GCA_034780575.1 Labeobarbus marequensis | reverse complement strand
AATGTTCACTTAAGACATAACTGATTATGTTTGCGTGAATAGCCTACTTAAATACTGTAATTCTGTGTATACAGTATATGTATATTTATCTAGAAGCGGCTTTATGTGCGCGATTCATAACATTCAGCGGAAGCGAAAAAGGTAGCCTACTCCTCTAAGAAAACGTACAAATAAAAATAATTTTATGTTATTTTAAATTTTAAAAAATGTTTAATTACTATTTGGAGCATTGGGATTGCTAGACGAGGGCTTCATGAACTTTTTTTTTTTTTTTTTTTGGTCTGGAGCTCAAAATTAGCCCCTGCGCATTCCGACTCATTTTGCCAACACGGGTCACATATACATATTTTAAAAAACTTTGCCCAAAGGATATATTTTTTGTTTAATTACATTCACAGTTTACTGCATACTGTAGCCATATATTAGTTTTACGCTTAAAATATTAATGAAAATTGGCCATGTTTTTCAGTTCCTGGAAACATTATGAAAGCAAAATTAACTGAAATTCATATTTGAAAACTGATCTTAATCACAAAAGGCTGTAAATATAATTAAAAAGCACCAGGTAGATTACCCATTTATAGTCACATTTACATTAAATCATAGCAGACGCTTTTATCCAAATCCCCTTTAGTCTAATATTAGTCACGTTTTTTTTTTTCCATAAAAAGAAAACAAATAGATTGAATAGAAATAAGATTTAAATAGAAATAAGAAATAAGAGAGTGCTACTGTTACCCTCCGCCACACCCTGATTATAAGAACATCTTAAACACAAAACTGCACCATTTTAGCTTCTCTGAAGGGCAACTGTCCAAAAAGGCCTTTTGTTTTAAATGTGATTCTCCGCATCTGTTTTTTCTTTCCCCCCATTTTATTCTTTTCCCACCATTCACCTTTATACAGAATAACCTTTAATGTAAGGCAGGACTGTCAACAGAAGTGCATGCTTTACCCCAATAGCTCCTCCTATTCAAGACTCTTTAGCAGGCATGTCACATGACTCGGGTCTTTCTGAAGTACTCCTGTTTTTATTACTAGGAGAATATAGGTCAAAGTGGAATTATGGTTTGCAGGGTTTTCTCTAACCTCAAAGAGTTGGACTTTGGAGAGATTATTATTATGGAAATAATTAGAACACAGAAAGGCAACAAGAACATTTTACAGATTTACAGACAGTATGCTTAAACAGAGTGTACTTTGCTACAATAAAGTGCATTTAAAAACAGTAGTGTCCATGTCTCATGAGCAAAGAATTTCCACTGGTATTTGTGAGGGCTGGAAAATATTGTAGCAGGGCATAAGCATCCCAACCTTTCCTTCATCCCAGTGTCTTTCTCAAGTGGTCAAGAAGTCATATGGGTGTTCCTCAGGGTGGGACCTTCAACTCCTTAGCAAATAGCTTGTTAGTCCTCGACCCTGAAGCAAAGGAGGGGTTTGATATAAAGCTGTCTCATCTGTGTTTGGATATGCATAACAATTCCAGGCTTTTCCTTCTTCACAAGATTTAAAAAGCATTTTTCTGGAACATTTACATTGCCTTTGGACTTTAAGGATTTTACACATACAGACAGGCTACAAAAAGGCAAGGTCTACTTAAAGATAACATCAAGACATAATGCATGGACTTTAAAACAACCTTTCCAATCATATATCTATTTTGTTAGGATTATAAAAAGTAATCTTATTGCTTTTATTTTTTTTTTTAACTTTAAGCAGACTTCTCACACTTGTGTGTGTATGTGTGTGCATATATGTGACCCTGGACCACAAAACCAGTCTTAAGTAGCACGGTTATATTTGTAGCAATAGCCAAAAATACACTGTATGGGTCAAAATTATACATTTTTCTTTTATGCCAAAATCATTAGGATATTAAGTAAAGATCATGTTCCATGAAGATATTTTGTAAATTTCCTACCGTAAATATATCTAAACGTAATTTTTGATTAGTAATATGCATAGCTAAGAACTTCATTTGACAACTTTAAAGGCAATTTTCTCAATATTTTGATTTTTTTTTTTGCACTCTCAGATTCCAGATATTCAAATAGTTGTATCTCGACCAAACATTGTCCTATCCTAACAAACCACACATCAATGGAAAGCTTATTTATTCAGGTGATGTATAAATCTCAGTTTCAAAAAATTGACCTTATGACCGGTTTTGTGGTCAAGGGTCACATTTAGTTCTGGTCCTTGAGCTAATATAACAGTTCAACAGCATCAGGACTTTTCATTGTTTCAATTTCATTTTTTTTTTTTTTAAATACAAACTCTATTTTAAAGATTTATTGATTATTAAATGTAGAAAAAGTTGACATTACATCAAGAATTAAATAAAGTCAACTTTTTAGGCTATTTAGTATGAGCCAACTGTGGCAGGAACCCACAATGTCAAGTTTGGTGGTGATGGTTCAACTAACAACATTGATTATGTAATTGTCTTTTGGTCAAAGCATGGGGATTTGTAATGACAAAACTTTATGTTTATAGATTTGATTTAATAATATAGATTTACAGATTGTAAAAAGTATAATATATAAAGTATAAAAAGTAGTTTCACACAAAAGAGGGTCTTTGAGACACTATAGATTTGTCTTTACTTATATACTCCGTTTCATTACTATTTACAGTCTGACAAACCATGTACTTGTAAAAACGCAATATCACACGCAAGAGTGCATAATCACCATATAGGACTGTGATTAGCTTGTGTAATTGCTTTAGTATGTCATTAAATCTTTTCTGCAAACACCAAACTTGATTTATCTGCTAAAAATCTGCCCCTTCCTTTAACTCTCAAATCACATTTAGCTAATAAATGTCAATTATGATACAAATAGCATTTGGTCACAAGACAAACATGAACATAAAACCTAATGCTACACTGTACAAAATGATTTTTCAAAGATGTAAATAAAGATTACTGTGGTATTTTTTACAAAAACATACTAAAAATACAAAACACTAAAAATACTTCAAAATTTCAAATTTAATTCATGTGTTACTTGCTGATTCTTGTAATTATTGAAATTTGAATTTTGAAATTTGCTAGCAATTTTTAAGTGTAAATGGTTTCAAAATAAATTCTATGAAAAATATTTTTTAATGTACGTGTCTAATGTCAGATTTGGGCTCTAAGTGGAGGGCAATATTTTCAATGTATTTATGTTCCTGTTCTGTTATGCAATTATTTCAGAACACTTGGAATATAATGCAATAAGTTGCACTGACTACTTGTCATACTTTTATGATAATCTTGACAGCACTAGTCCCATCCACTTTCATTATGTGGAAAACAGTGGCCAGGTTTTTTTTCACCTTTTGTGTTCCACAGATGATAAAAAGTAATTGGTGTTTGCAGTGACACTGGCATGAGTAAATGATTTTTAGTTGAACTATTTCTCCAGAGAGTACAACTTCTGGCACGTGGCTCTGATGCATTAAAATAATCTCAATTCCTGCCAGCACAAGGCACAGCCGCCCACTGTAACGTAACACTGGCATTTAAAAAGGTGATAACACTAGTGGCCCTGGTTCACACCTCAGCAGCTGATTGTGTAACGTGTGCACGTCTCTCTGCGGTGTGAAATTCCTCCTGCTGTTTGCAGAGCACCTTACTGCCACTGTGCTGGACTATTATTGTAATGTAACTCATGCAACTGCAGCATGCAGCACTGAAAACATCCTATAACATGCCACATCATGTTTATAGAGTTTTGTTTAAAGTCACAAGGTGAGGAGAACCTTAGAATATGATTCAAACTTTCTCCAGGCGAAGATGGCAGTAATTAACTTCCAAGGGAGCAATTTCTGTGTCAAAACCTGCACGGAGAAGCTTTGGATTATTTGAAGTCGAACATAAAATTGATAAGGGAGACCGAGCTGAGATAATTCTATCGCATGCATGAGCCGGGGAAAAACATGACAAATGTACTGGGTGTGAAAAATTTACAACATCAGCATGTCTCAGTAAAGAAACAATCCTTGTTCTTACAGGTGACATGTTGAAATACTTTCTCTTATCCCAGTTCGTGCTGTAAGCAGTTTTTTAACACTTATACCATCATTAGATCATTCAAATGTTTTTAAATACTATAAATTCCACAATTTTTAAAGAAAGTTATACACTACTTGGGGTAACTAAAATGTGTTTTTGAAAGAAATTAATACTTCTGGTCAGCCAGGATGCAATAAATTAATAACAATAATAATAATAATAATAATAATATTAATCTTTATTTTCTATAGCTCCTTTAAAGATACAGCTCAAAGCGCTTTACACAGAATAAAAAGTGGTCAAATAAAAATAATGACAAAATAATTTAAAAAGTATAACAAACATCATACATATGACTCAAAGAAATCACTTAAAAGCTATTCTATTTTAAGAGCAGATTTGTAAACACAAAGATTCAGCCTGTCTGATCTCAGGGGGAAGAGAATTCCAGAGTTTTGGTGCACGAGAAGAAAAGGCCCCATCACCCATAGATCGTACCACTAAAACACCAGAATCAGAGGAACGGAGATCACGACTTGGAGTATAAACAGTTAACAATTGAGACAAATAACATGGTGCCGAACCATGCAAAAGCTTGTAGGTCAGCATGAGAATTTTAAAATCAATCCAAAACCTGACAGGGAGCCAGTGCAATGACTCTAAAACTGGAGAGATATGCTCTTTTCTCCTGGTCCTTGTCAGGATTCTAGCGGCTGAATTTTGAACTGACTGCAGCTTACTTAAGGTGGTTTTAGAAACCCCAGCAAGCAAAGCATTACAGTAACCGATACGAGAAAAATCAAAAGTGTTTATCAATTTTTCAGCAACCGAAAGGGATAACATGGGGCGGAGTCTTGCGATGTTTCTGAGATGAAAAAAATTAATTTATAACTGTATTCTGAACATAAGGATCAAAGGTTAAATTAGTGTCAAATATCACCCACAGATTTTTTAATTTATTTTGAAAATCTAAAACCGTACCCTCCATTAAAGCTAATGTACCAGTTTTACTAATTTGATGGGGGTGTGCCAATAAGCATTACCTCTGTCTTATCAGTATTAAGACAAAGGAAGTTTTGGGACATCCATTTTTTTTATCTCTGAAATGCTGTGTTCAAGAAAGCCAATAGCTGTGGTATCACCAGGTTTAGTGTGAATGTATATCTGGGTGTCGTCTGCGTAAAAATGGAACTTAAGACCAATGGATCTAAGAAGCTTACCAAGAGGAAAGATGTACATACTAAAAAGTAGGGGTCTCAAAATAGAACCCTGTGGGACACAAAATTTAACAGAACCGACTTTGGAACGACATCCACCCAGGGAAACAAATTGTCTGTGGTCTGAAAGGTAAGATTTGGACCAATTTAAAACAGTGTCAGTAACACCAAAAACAGTTCCTAAGTGGGTAAGTAACAAAGCGCTATCGACTGTGTCAAAAGCTGTGCTTAGATCTCGAACAACCAGAATTGAAAGACAACCAGAGTCTGCAGCAATCAACAGATCATTAGTAACCTTAGCTAAAGCTGTTTCAGTGCTGTGGAGTTTACGAAAGCCAGATTGGAGGGGTCCAAAAAGGTTGTTATCAATGAGATGAGTATGCAACTGAGAAGCCACACTACGCTCCGGGATTTTAGCTATGAAGGGAAGACTGGAGATGGGCCGAAGAGTATTAAGATTATCAAAATCAACAGGAGTTTTTTTGGGGACAGGGGTTACAGCAGCAATTTTAAATGCTGCTGGCACCATTCCACAACACAAAGAATCATTTATTATATTAAGAACAACAGAGCCTAGGGAGGCAATGCATGATTTAAACAGCTGAGTGGGAATAGGATCAATAATGGAAGTGGCTACTTTCATTAGAGAGACCTCCTTGCTTAGAGAATCCAGAGAGGATAATTTAGACAAAGGGGTGCCAGAAAAGTGTGAAATGTAACAGGAAGAAAAGGATGGGACTGAAGTAATGCATTTGCAGGCACTGTCAATCTTAGAACTGAAGTAATCAAGAAATCTATTACAAAGTTGTGCAGAGACAAACACATTGGAAGTACTACAGCCATTGACCAATTTGTTAATATTATGAAACAGTTTGCGAGGATTTCTTTCATTATTGACAATTAAAAATACTGGGACCTGACAGATGCTGTTTCTGCCTTATAATAATGTAAGTGCTCCTTCCAAGCTTGGTTGTGTACACTAAGACCAGAGAGACGCCACCTACACTCCAACTTATGACAAGCTGCATTTTAATACATTTAATAAATAAATGAAGCCATATTTATGAAATGTTATAAATAGAAATTGTTTTAAATTCTGGCATTATTTCAGGTCAGTTAAGTACATTTATCCCCCAAATTGTAAGTATTAACTAATAATAAGAATTATTATTATCATTATTATTATTATGTAAAATAATGCAAAATAATCTTAATTGCTAGCAAGCTTAGTTTTATTTAAACTAAATTTTATTTTACTTTAATGACATTTAAGCACATTTATCCCCCGAATTTTAATTCATGTGTCCATATTTGGTTTTTTTATTTTATTTTTGCAATTCTCATTGTTGTAAATTTAAATTGTTTTAATAAAATACTTTTTATAGCATTAATAAAAATGCATAGTTTAAACACTTTTTAATAATATATTGAATAATAATAATAATATTGTATATCTGTCTTTTTATTATAAGTTTTTGCCATTATAATAATGAGAATTGTGAATTTATGTATAATAATAATAATAATAATAATAATAATAATAATAATGCACATTTTTAAAAATTGTTAAAACATTTTTTAAACTTAATTAACATTGGGTAGGAAATGTGCTTAGTTTCTCATTTCATTTTTGTTTTATTTTGGGGGGATATATACCAGACATGGTCTTTGAAAATGGTTTTTGAAAAGGCGCCTTCAACTTTCAGAGTTAATGTGTCTTGCCGTCCAACTTCACAGACATAATGCTGACAGATCATAATAACACTTCGCTCTTCATATTCTTAAATAAACATCCCTTCTCCCAAAGGTCAGTATCACATGACTGCCTGGGTTGAAGTTATTAAAGTCTCAGATATTATAGACTGAGCTATATAAGACTGTGAAGTTTACAGGCTTTCTAATGCCTCATTTTGGACACATTTTACAGCAGCAATGCATGAATTTTATTCTATAATGCCTTTCATTCAACACTGAACTGGCAGGATGCAATCTGTGCTTCATACGCAGGCCGATGTAAACATATGTTTAACTTGGGTCTGCTTTGCCATCTTTTGTAAGAGAACAGAAGAATATTTTTTAATTCCAGCCAAAACGCTTGAATTGACATGAAAGTGAACCCCTCCCATTGAGCTCAGCGCAGATGCTCTCCAAAACAAACCGCTTCATGTTTTCATTGCAGCAGACTGTGGGCAATCACGTCTTCAGCCTCCACTGCTCAGAAACTATCATAGAGTCGTAAATATATTCGTGTATAAAAATAGGATGACTGTGAGCTAATGATGGATGAATGATATGCAATAGCTCATTCAACACAAGAAGTCCAAATGCTTAATGGTAAGAAAGTTTCATTTTAAAAGGAAAAGATTACTCTGAATTCTGGACTGAGTGAAGGCAGGATATATTGACCTGTTAAAGAAAATTCCCACCATTAGCAGTCATAAGGTGTACAATTAAATTGAGGCCAAAAAATTTTTTTTTTTTTTTAACAAACAAATAAATAAATAATACAGATTATTCAAGTATGTGTAAGAAAATAATGTTTCAGTCTTTCTACTTTAAAATTATATGGTTAATGTATTACTTGATTATTTGCTAAATTTACTTGCATTTTTTTTTTCTCAGTGTAAAGGAGGTTTCGATCTGTTTACTATATTTATGAAAAACTGAAAATATGTTTTAAACAACAACACACAACATTACTAGAAATTAAAACGAAAGCAGAATATATAAAAATAAAAACTAATTCAAGAAAAAAAAATAGTCCCTCAATGTTACTAAAGTAACTCAGCTCTCCACATGAATATGTTTTTTCAGTTGACTTTGCAATATAAGCTTCATAAAGTATGCATGAATATGGCACTATACACAATATGATTGTATGCATTTTGCGAAAATATCCTTTTTTAAGTTAGCTACTGAATCAGGTCTGCTGGACTGAAATCAAGGAAGTTTGCTTTGGAATAATCTCAAATAAATTTGTTATATTTGATAACTGAATCACAAAGTTTTGGTGTAATGATGCTTGTATAATATGCATTAGATAAATGTGTTCTTGTTTGACTGGTGCAGCTCTGAAGGACTCCAGCAAGCGATCTATAAACAATGACTGGAAAATCGAGCTGCCAGGGGAGTTTGAGCTCGCTGGCACCACGGTCCGCTATGTGAGGAGAGGACTGTGGGAAAAGATGTCTGCCAAGGGACCCACTAAGACTCCACTCCACCTCATGGTAAATTCATGTGCTACAAGCATCTTTCTCTTGCTTAGATCTTTACTGACTTTCACACATTTCCTATTGAACTGTGCTTTGAAAGTCAACATAAAAAGCCATCCGCTGCACATTTTATTTCCAGAATCAGATCATCAATGGGAAATACTGTACGACAGGGCATGGTTTTATCAGGGAAATGATTGAATCTTGAACAATCAATGAAAATTCTGTCATTATTTACTCACCATGATGTTCACTTGTGAAAAGTGCAGTTAAAGGGATAGTTCAATTCAATTCACGTTTATTTGTATAGCGCTTTTCACAATACAAATTGTTGCAAAGCAGCTTCACAGAAAATTAAAGTTTCTACATTATTTTTAGTAGCGCTTTTAGTAGCTTATCAGTGGTGATTATGTAAGGGTGATGTCCATATGGCAGAAATGTACAGTAAAAATTATGTAGTTAGTTAATGACATGTATTCAAACAAACGGTGAACACTATCAACAGCAATGATTATATGTTTATAGCAAAATTTGGCAGTTTTGTATGTTGGTTCATCATCTGAGGTCCTCTGGGGGGTTGGCATCATCTCTTCTCAGGTGTTGGGTCATCTCAGATCTTCGTAAGAGCTGGATACAGAAGCTTGTGTAATTCCTTAGACACCTCGGGATGATAGTTCACCCAAAAATTAATATTCTGTCATCATTTACTCACCCTCAAGTTGTTCCAAGCCTATAGGAGTTTATTTCTTCTGTTGAATACAAAAGAAGATAGTTTGAAGAATGTTGGTAACCAAACGGTTAACGGTAGCCATTGATTTTAACCGTTTGGTTCCACACATCCTTCAAAATATTTTTTTGTGATCAGCAGAAGAAAGAAACTCTCTCAGGATTTCAACAACTTAAGGGTGAGTAATTGATGACAGAATTATATTTTTTTTGGGTGGTCTATCCCTTTAGTGTTAAAACAGTATGAACGATTCAGGTACATTTAAATGTTATGTCAACATATGAATGAGGTTACTTAAAAGCAAATCAATTCAACTGTTGTACAATACAGGAATGTTAAAAACAATATGATTGACTTTTTCAATTTGCTGAACACAAAATTAAAACTATGGATGTAGTATCATTGAAGTCTGTTTATTTAGTCTATATAAGGGTACGCTTACACGACAACAACGGACTAAAAAATTGAAACAGTTTTCCTTTGCCCTTTTGAAAAGTTTTGTTTTTGACAACAACATTGTCAAACAGATCACAGATCTGTGAAAGCAACTAAAAACACTTTATTATGCATGCCAGGCCAGTAGTTGGCAATGTCATTTTGTAAACTACACGCCTGTGCACGTTTCTACAGACTGAACGTGTAATACGCATGTGCATGACATCACTGTTGACACAAATGACAAATTTATGTTTTTGTAGTTTACATTACACTTTGAAAAATTTGCGTGTTCAGGCCCCCAGAATGCTGTTGTCATGTAAATGACTGGAAAAAATGCATAAAAAGATACTAGTCGTGTAAACGCCCACTAAAATTAATAAAGCTTCAATAACTCTTACAGTTTCTACAATTAACAATTGTAAATGAAAGCATTGTGGCAGGGATGTATAGTCTTCGAGGCACTTTCCAGCTGAATTTATCTCCAGTCCAAATTAATCACACACAAAGGGTCTAATTAAGGCCTTCAGGACCTGTAGAAACTTCCAGGCAGGTTTGTCGAGATTGGGCTCTGCATGAAGATGGAAACAATCTCATTTTTTTGTCATTTTATACCACATAGCATTCAAGTGATCAGTGTTCCCAGTTTAACTTATAGAATAACTGAGCTAAGGTGTTTTCAGTGACAATTTCTTTAAAGGGATATTTCACCCAAAAATTGAAATTCTGTGATTAGTTACTCATCCTCATGTCGTTCCAAATCTGTAAGACCTTTATTCAACTTCGGAACACAAATTAAGGTATTTTTGATGAAATTCAAGAGCTTTCTGACTTTTCTTTGTGCATAAAAATGATTCATGTAGCTTTATAAAATTAAGGTTGAACTAGTGATGTCACATGGACTATTTTAACGAAGTCCTTACTGTCTTTCTGGGCCTTGAACATGGTAGTTCCGTTGCTGTCTGTGCAGGGTCAGAAAGACCTTAATTTGTGTTCCAAAGATGGTCTTATGAATTTGGAAGAACATGGGAGTGAGTAATTAATGACAGAATTTTCATTTTTGGGTGAACAGCCATTACACATTCTACATGGATACTTGATCTTGTGTTTGTCAACTACAAATTAAAGTTAGTTCAATATCACACCCATGCATGCTGTTGGTTCCATCAAAATTTCAATGCTGATCCCACATACTTTAAACATTGAAATGACAATCTCAATCAAGATGATGGTTTAGATGAAAACTCAACATTGTATCAATGTCATTTTGATATCTTGGTCTCAAGGTGACACAGCATACCTTAGTGAGCTAGTCTTGTCACAGAAAATAATCTATCTATAGTTGCGGAACATCCTGATATTTTTTTGTCTCCAACATTTGCTGGTATGTGCAATTCTGGTTATCATCATGCCAATGGGTTTATGTTGTGCATTCTCTACCTCTGACTTCGAACGGACATGCGGTTCACAAGTGGTCACCATTCATTTCACTTGAGCTGCGTCGAGCACTGTAATATGCCGCATATATGCCATGCAGTTTGACTCACCCCATCATTCTTCATGATAACAATGCGGCACAAGTGTGTGCGTGTGTATGTATCTTCAGCAGTCTCATTCATCACACTCTGCCCAGCACTAATCACAGCTGAGGCCTAGACTCAGCCCATGCATTTAAACTGTCTGAGGATTAAACTGATGTCAGCGACACTGAGTCTCTGTGTGTGCATGAAAATGTGTGCGTCTCTCCGGGGAGGCAGTGAGGTTTCTGCCACTGCGCATTAAGGCAGTAGACAGTAGCCACAGGAGGAGGGCGATCTCCATCTCCAAGGTCGCTGCTCCCTCAACACCCACACCTGCTGACGTCACTCAGGTGATTTTTCTATACTTCCGACTCTGTTTCTGGCAAATACTGATTTTCTAAGAAGCTACATACAATCATTCACTCTTCTAGCATACAAAAATGTTTACTTAGTTAACATAAGGACAAATTGTACTATAAACTTACATTGTTTCTATATAAACATAATACAAATGTTCATTTTAGCTCTCTAATTTATTTGTTTAGTGGTGGGAATTTTTCAAGGAATGCTTCTGCACGCCTATAGGTGGCGACAAGTGACTGTCTTTATGTGTGAGACATTGAATCATTCAGCCAAACGATTCAAAAATGCCACGACCCCTAAAAACAGTTTAGAGAATGCTTGGCTGAATTGATTCGTTCAGCAACACTAAAGATATGGTAAAAGTAGGAAGAGTAATATGCGGTTCCGAATTCAGCAACAGATTCATTCAGGAACGAATGAAGTGAATCTTTGAGTGAATCATTCAGTTAACTGATTCATAACCTCACTAATGGGTGTTGCTTGGAGACGCAAACTATTATTCTTGGAGCAAAAACAGACAAAGTAACCCGCAATATGTTGTCTAAAATGTAAGTTTCTCAGTGTTAATGTATTGTTTATTGTTGTACTTTAGTCATATTTAGTGCCATATTTAGGAATGAAAACGAGGCTGTGAGGGGCGAGACAACAAGCCGGTTGTTCAACTGACTAATATTTCCAAAACTCTTTCAGTTGACAAAACGCCATTAAATAATTTAGAAATTTGTGAATTGTGAAAATTACCTGATGTATTACCTTTATACAGTCTCTCGCAATCTCGTCTTCATCAGTGTAAAATTCAAAATGCAAACGCAAATCATGCTGTAATGGGACAACGTGTCATGCCTATGAGTGAAACAGGATATTCAACATCAAATAATTTGTAATTAAATAGGTTAATGGTAAGTAAATAGGGTCTATTCTGATTTCATGTGGACTTAATACTGTATTATTTTATGTATGAATCTTTTTTGCAATTGGGGACGACCACAGATGTCCTCAAGGGGATGTTTTGTCACATTTAGCTCACTTCTGAGGACAAAATTGTCCCTAAAGTATAGCTAAGTAAACACACACACACACACACACACACACGCACACACACATTGCTGGCAAGTCTTAAAAATGACTCTCACCAGTGCCCTTGTAGTCATCAAAATTATTTTTAAACTTGTGATCTCGCATAGACTTCCATACATCTCCCCTAAACACACACAATCTCATATATGCTGCTAATTAAGTGTTGGGGAAACACCACACTTTCAGCTTTTCACTTTCACTTTGTATTCTCTCAGTCATCAGGATTATATTTAAACTTGTGATGTCTCATACCTTCTCTCTCCCATAAACACCCACAGTCAGACATACGGAGATCATCAAGCATGAAAGGGCAACCACCGCACTTTCCCTTCCGCTTCTCTCAATCATTAAGACTTTTGGGAGAAGCATCTTCATCATCTCTCCGGTAATTTCTGCAGGTATATAATGCTTAATTATGTCTCACTATATCTCAGTATTCTTCTTCAAATCCAACTGCTTTTCTACTGTCTCGTCCAATCCTACTGCTTCCTACTGGCTTGAGCCTCTAAATTGTGTATTTTTGGACAACAAGCCAGGCTCGGCAGTCATATCTCTTTTGTCTATTATGAGAACACAATTAATTTTACTATACCTCTTTAGTAGGGTCCAAAAGTCTGAGAGCTCTAAAGTGAAAATGCTTCTTTTTTGTATTTTTCTAATTTAATTCAATTTTCTCGTTACAAATGATATTAAGTCAAAGCTTAACAATAAAAATGGCCTGAGGCCAGCTTGAGAGAATTTAAGTGAACTGTCACTTTGTGACTTATTGGATCAGCACTTCAGCACTTCGCTAATCATATACATACATTCTTTTTACCCTAATTATCCAATTTGTTTTGGCGAAGAAGGCTTAACATTTGATGAAACAATTATTTAAATATGTGTGAAAATGCATTATAATTCTAAATAATATTTTTAAATAATTTTAAAATAACTATTAAATAATAACTGTTAAAATATACATATAAAATACGTATATTTTATGTATATATATATATATATATTATATAAAATAAATGAGGCCTAATAGGTAGAGAGTCGGACTTGTAACCCAAAGGTCGTGGGTTCGAGGCTCAGGTCCAGCAGGGATTGTAGGTGGGGGGACTGAATAACCAGCACTCTCATGCACTCATACCATGACTGAGGTGAGACCCTTGAGCAAGGCACCAAACCCCCAACTGCTCCCCGGGCCCACTGCTCCGGGTGTGTGTTCACTACTGTGTGCATGCACTTGGATGGGTTAAATGCAGAGCACAAATTCCAAGTATGGGTCACCATACTTGGCCACACACCACTTCCCTTTCCCCTATTTGTTATGTTCAGACTAGCTCTTTGTTCTCAGATGGAACATTCCTGAGAGCCGAATGTTCAGCTCTATTGATTACAAGTGGTCATTTTTAGGCAGTGTCAGACAATACTTGCTGAGATTTTAATAGACATCCTGTCTTTTCTGAATTCCATTAGAAACTTTTTGGCACTGAAGGTCTAGACACGACAGCTGACTAAAATACGGTGTTTCTGTCTTTTGAACATGGGCCATGGTCAACTTCACAATGGGGAAAAAAAACCTTCAGAAAAAAGCTTCTGGTGCAGCCTTTGGTTAGAGAGAGTTTTGCTGAAAATGACAAAATCCAAGAGAGATTCTGTGGTTAGTGTTGTGTCGTTGTCAGTCAAGTTAATAAATGTGTGCTGTGGTGCAGGAAAAATCCTGACTCACAGATGACCGTTTAACCCTCAAAACAAACACTAACTTCACTCTAGGTGCTGTTCTGAAAATTTAGTGAACTAGTTAAAAAGAAAATGAAAGAAACCGTGTTTATCCAGCATCTAGTCCTCTCCAAATAGTCAACATATAGGATGTTTAGCTATTATTTGAACTGTGCAATCATAGGTATTTCCTTATGAGGTTTTCTTTTCAAAATCGTGAATCTTTGATGTTTAGGTGAGTATGCACAGATTGTTCTATCAGGACTGTTTTTTCTTCACACACAGATACTAGTTTGACCTTCATGTTTCTAACAAACCTGAACTTCAATGTAGATCTCTGGTCTCAAACTCAATTCCTGGATACTTGCAGCTCTGCACAGTTTAGCTCCAACCCAAGTCAAACACACCTGATCCAGCGAATCAAGGTCTTCAGGATCACTAGAAA
>JAUZSZ010000123.1:9850405-9862601 GCA_034780575.1 Labeobarbus marequensis | reverse complement strand
CCAAGTATTGAGTGCATAAATGAACATACTTTAAAGAACTTGAACTTTTCTGTTTTGCAAATCCTTTTTTGTGATTGATCTTAGGAAATATTCCAATATTTTGAGATACTGGATTTTTGACTTTCATGAGCTGTAAACTCTAATCATCAAAGTTGAAAAAAAGGAAACAACAAAAAACACTTTTGAAATGTACATGTAATGATTCTAAAGTATATGAAACTTTCACTTTTTTAAAATGAACTTTTTCATGATATTCTAATTTTTTGAGATGCACCTGTATAATGACTTCTGAGAGACTCAGAAATATGAAACATGCTTCACTAGGGGTCTGTGAAAGCATTATGAATATTCTTTGCCATATTATTTGTACTTGAAATCAGTGGTTCTCCAGGGGCCCATTCTTCGTACCTCGCTTAATACATCTGGGATGATTTGAAAGATGCCAGATCTTCTAATCCTGATAACTGATCTCTGGCTAATTTGGTTCTTCAAACAAATTTGCGAATTTGATTAAAATGTATTATCCTGCAAAAACTATTGAGTAAAATTACTCATAGGCCACACAGCAAAACAAATACAAGCAAATACAGCATGACATTAACTAATAATGATTGGAGGGATCTAATTGCGATTTTCTTGGTTAAAATTGCAATTTAAAATGTGGTTTAAAAAACAAAAAAACAATATAAATGAGAAAGATTTTCTGGGGCAAGATGATGAGGTAGCTGCATATGGATTGTGCATTTACACAATTTCATTTCATTTATGCTAAAACATGCTTAAATTAACTTTAAAAAGTGATCATTTTATTTCTAACAGCCTCTGTATCTGTTGACAAAATCATACATTTTAAGATGACAAGCTAGTATAATCTCACATTATGTATTGATCAACTCGACATGGCGATAAAACTTAAATGCCATGTTTTATTTTTTCAGTATTCATCTTGCTCTGTTTACCACTAGCACATGCTGATGACGTTTTATTCTTCTATGCTAACTTGCTCTGTAGCTTACAGTTCAGTAGGTGTCAACATCGTACAGTCTACAAACAAGTTTATTAGATCCACGTCACACAGGGTGATTTGTAATGATCTTACAAGTTTGTAAAAGGCATAATGGTTAATGGCACACCTGAGGGTGCAGAGAACTGTCAACCTACTGATGTCATGTCCAGCTTTTTTTACTGAGGTTTTTGGTGAGGATTTGTTGGATCTTCAGTCAGTGGGATTGTATTGCACACAATGCAGGTTTTCTGAAACCTCGCAGCAGCGTCAGGCCCAGAGCAATGATTATCTGCATGCATTATTTCTCTGACAAGGCCAAGTTTTTACAAGCCTCCAGGAAATTCAGCAAGTGTAAATATCGGATTTTTACACGGGTCCTTCTTGCAGCCGCCTTCTTCGAGCGGCACGGCAAGACAAAATACTATAGAGCTCATTATAATCAGTGATACTGTCTACACTGTATGCGGCATGATACGACAAATCCCCAACAGTAAACTGCTGCCGCGTTTTATTCATGATGTATTGACACACAGTTCAAATGATTTTCAACGTTCGCTTTGTCACATCTGGTGTAGACATGGTGTAAGCCTTCTTTTGTTCCGCAGACGTTTTCCTCTTTTGTTTTTTATCCGCCATATCTATCTTTCTGTCGTCGCTCCCTCCTCGCATCATGAGTAGACATGCCCCTTACTGCTGATTGGCTAAAAGTTTGTTTTGTTACTGGCCCGACTCTGTTTTCTAAAACAATTTTGAAAAAATGCATACACTCTTTAAATGTCCTAATTGAACTATGCCCTAATCCTGGCTTAGTCTAAATTCTGTCTGTGAAACCAGGCCCAGATGTTAGTAAAGCTATAATCAGGGTCTCTTTAAGAGCTTACCTGAGAGAGTGAAAAAAATAAATGAGCCAAGAGGCTACGACCTGGCCCGACCACCTCGGCCACTTTGCCCCCTCATCTCTGGTGCCGTCTCCATAGTGGGCTTCCTGGTTTTAGTCTGTGAGGCAGGGTACTGCCCTGGGAAGGTCTCCCAGGCTGTTAAATACACGGAGTAAAAGCAAAATATTTTCATTTTGATTCGTTCTTAGCAAAAACATTTTTTTTTTCGTTCAGGTTATGCAGAGCAAATTAAGAACAGTACAGCATTTAGAATTCTTGAATTTTCAAACTGCTAACACGTTGCAGTTTTGAATTATGCCTTTACTGTATGACCAAAAATGACAGAGCAGTCTAATTTATGTTTCAGCTGTTTGATTGCGCCGGCGCCTCACGCGCCGTTCGGCGTGAGCACCGGTCCACTGTGGCATATTTTTGCTCATTATGATATTTTTCCGTCGATACTGGAACTCGCATGAACTATGAAGCCTATTTTACCTAATAAATAGGCTAATAGTTTAGCTTCAAATAGGCTACATCGCGAATATGGAAACATTTGGTATTTGTGCCCAATGAGACAGGTTAAGTTTCGTTTTAAATTCATTTGTTTCGGCTTGTTTATAGCTAAGCCTATATTATTATATATTGCAATTATATTTATCCATTAGAATTAGGCCTATAATTTTTTTTAATTCTTGTTCTGTTCTGATATGGTTAAATTTAAAGGATTTGTTGTAAAGTGAGGGCAACTAAAATATAATGTTCATAGGTACATTATAACAGTAGCCTATTAGGCCTGCTGCCGTTATTATTTCTGAAAATGCGACTTATACAAGACTTAGGCTTTTTTTTTTCCTCTCAAAAACGAAAATTTGCTATTAATCGGGTAAGATTTGTTACTGTGGGTTAACAAATTTACATTAGTATTCTTATGCTTAATGGCTTCAGAGTCTGTGCCAAATCTGGTTTACATTCACTTCTGGCTTGAACGTTGTTGTTTTTTCACAGTCTTGATTGCAAATGTTTGTGATGTTTGTTGTATTTTATTTATTTGGATGTACAATGGATAATTAAAACAAAAATCAGGCTCATATATTTATGACATCAATTACTAGGCCTACATTCTTTTTTTCAAAAATGAAAGTAACATAAAATGTTATTGTGTGTTTGGAATTTTAATATTTTTAGCAGCAAACCAACAGAGCTTCCAGTAGGTTATTTTACGGAGCTGTAAACACGGGAATCTCCGACCGCATGTAATCATTGACGAACACCCTATTCATATATCAAACTAGGCTATATGTTATTAAATTGTGTGTGTGTTTATATATATATATATATATAATTAATTATTTTATTTACAAGTTTCGTGTTTGTTTATCCCATTTTTTTTCATTGCATCTGAAAATTACATTCAGAAACAGTTTTTTTTTTCCAAAGTATCCCCCCCCCCACCCTTTAACGTACACGTTTGCTTAAAATTATTTTCAAGATCTGTTGTTACTTTCAGTATGGCTACAAATGTAAACGCAATAGGATATTCAAACTCATATTAGACACTTTTAACACTGAGATTATCATTGTCATAGTTTGTATGTTGTTGTTCCAGTCGCAACGTCGCAGAAATAGAAACTGTTTCTAAAATAGAAATTTCACAAATCGCCATCACGGATAGTTATGGCCAAAAACTCAGATTAACATGGAAAAGATACCTTTTATCGCATGTCGCGGCGTCACGTTGCATGTAGTTAAGACACGGTGTTATGCTCACCAAGAATGTGTTTATTAAAATTCAGTAAAAACAGTTAAATATTATTACAATTGAAAATAACTATTTGCAATTTTAATATATTTTAAAATGTAATTTATTCCTGTGATGGCAAATCTGAATTTTCTACATCATTACTCCAGTCTTCAGTGTCACCTGATCCTTGATCTCAGCTGAAAACAGCTGTGCTGTTTAATATTTTTGTGGAAACCATGATACATTTTATTTAATTTAATTTGTCAAATCAAATGAATCCGAGTCTAAAAATATACATCATGCATGCTAATGAATTTGTTGCATAAAATCATTTCTAGGAATGATTAAATAAAGCATTTTTCCCAAAATGGTAGCTGTGAGGTACAGTTTGTCAGAGGGTAAGCTGTGCATTTGTGTGTGTATAATATGCTTAAAGCATCAATTACACTCCTAATGTGCATCCTTTCTGCTTCATTTTGTTTCACAATTGCTACAAAACCTTCCTGTCTTTGTCAGTAAGTGAAAAAGAAAGAGACAAGAAATTGGCCACTGCATCCACTTATTTCAGATCTTGAATACACATCTCATCATAACCACAACTCATAAGTGGGAACTTGAAGGAGCATACCTGACAGAAAGAGCGAGAGCAGATAATGGTTACAGAGTCAACACAGAGTATTGGTGTTACTATGGCTACCTGTCAGATCGAGCCTATATCATCATCCCTGCTGACTGATTGTGTGTTCTGTCCCCTCTTAACACGCAGTACCATCAACCAATCATTTCACTTAAATGTCATTGTGTGTAAAAGGTCACTGGATCTTCTACCCGCGGTAACAACCCCATCATGGAAGAGTGGCAAACCAAGCGTGAATGACTCTCCAGTACCAACTGATCATCATCCATAATCAAACCAATTGATAAGGTCAGACAGGCCACTAGAAGAACCCCCATTGGGCCTAATCTCTCTTTTCATCTGTTATCTGTGTGTAATGTCGTAGCCTCCGGGTGCCCACGGGAGACAAGGGATACCAGACGATCCTCACAGCCTGACAGCTCAGGGCAACGCGGGTCAATCCAATCTCCCACTGAGCGCGGGTGCGTGCGCCCACATGTCCAATTCACGGAAACACTACAGATGATGGAAGTGTCAGGGCTTCAGGGTCAAATCACACCAGCGCATCCTCGCGTTTCACTCAGGCCTTCATTCCGCTTGCTTTTTCATCTTTCCTAAACCGTCCCTCTCCATGACAGGGAATAAAAATAGAGCCTTCGGACCAGACTCGTCGCTCGCCATTAACCGCACATTCATGTATGAGGAATGTGATGGGCGTTAAATAGAGGTGTGGGTTTTTTTTTTTTTTAGATGGGGGGGGATTTTTTTGGTGCGTGATATCATGAACCCAGACCATGGCAGGGCATATACTCTCAGTCACAGCCCCAAAATAACACTGCGTTTCCTTATCCTGACATCATTTCCCATTTTAACATCTGTCTCGTAGCACTGTGAACTCCTAAACCTCAAGGGGGTGCGATATGACACTGTTTTATTTAACAAAAGCCAAGTTGTTGTCGTGTCTGTGTATTGTCCTGACAGAAAGCATGAAATGAGCTTCTCAGTAATTCAGAATCTTTGTCCATGAAATAGGCTATTTAAATTCCATTTATAGCTTCCACATAGCAAATATGCCTGGCATAACTAATACCATTTAGTTGTAATAAAGAAGAATAAATATTTTATATTAATTGCACTACCAAATGTATTTTTTTTTTAATAAAAAGTTTTATTCACAATGATGCATTAAATTGATCACAGGTGACAGTAAAGATATGTTTAATGTTAATCTGGATTTCCACAAAAATACAGAGCAGTCCAGCTATTTTAAACACTGATAATAATAAGAAATGTTTCTTGAATCAGCGTATTAGAATGATTTATGATGGATCATGTGACACTGAAGGCTGGAGTAATGATTCTAATCTCTGCCATCTCAGGATTAAACTACATTTTAAAACGCATACAAATAAAATCATTTTAAATTAAAAACAATATTTCAGTTTTTACTGTACTACACTTTTAAATGGTAGTGTACATTGAATAACAGGGTTACTATCTAAAATAGGAGTAGTTTTGATGCACTTATGGATTACTCTCAACCCACATCTGGTTCTATCAGAATATGGATACAAAAAACATATTTTTGTCATTGTAGCAGATACAGATATACAGATTCTACTACTGATTATCCTGTGATGTGAAAGGCAGCAGGCAGGGAAAAATTCCATTTCAAGTGCTCTGCAAAATGAATTTGCCAATGGTAAAACCTTTAATATACTATAATGACATACAGTATTTTTTTTTCTAATGCTGTAAAGGTTTTGTAGAAATGCACTAGTAGTGGTAATCCATACTAAATTTACTAAGATGAAGTGAGCAGTATTCTGCTGGTCATGTGATCTCAGCTTTAATTAAGGCACTGATATGACTGGAGTCTCTTCTCACATCATTTTAAACATTTTCTGAAAGTGAAAGTGAATTGACTAAGCTGTAAATCTTCCTAATACACAGGTTTAGAATGACGAGAGTAAATGACCAAATTTTCATTTTTATGTGCACTATCCCTTTAAGGTTGAATCGTTTTCATTGAGGAAAAAAAAATGACCGAGTGCACCTTGAAGTTCACATCTGTGTTAAGCCATGATTGTGTCTCAGGACAAGTGGAACACACCATTACACAGTAACATAAGGCTATTATCATGATACATTCAGCTAGTGTTGTGGGACGAGAGAGAGAGACAAACTAAGAGAGGAAAGGGGCAGCTGGTCCTCACTCCAAGGTTGCAACTCAGAGCAATTAGAGCAGGCAGATGGCTAAATGGCCGAGAAAAAAACCCTCCAACTCCAAACGACAGTGACAAGTGTGCCAGGAGCACCGAGATTCTGACCCCGTCAACTGAAAGAGAAAGAGAGGAAAAGGACGGAATCTAGAGCACAGCTGCTTCTGGAGGAAAAAGTCTGTTATATTAACAGGCATATTTATATCAGGGTCACCTGCTAATGCACACACACACAGCAGCACTGAGTGGAATTCTGCCTGCTGAATATCTTTATTATGACACCAACTCTTTCGGTTTCACTCCCCCTCCTTTGCAAAGTGTGCTCTTGGTTAAATTTTAACATGTTGAGATATGAGATCTGTTGCCTTTGTGTCAACAAAGAGGCTTTTTTGAGAGCAGAGTTCCTGTAGGGCTGAACTATGCTGAGGCTGTCAACTTTATAACCTGAAGGGGAGAAACTTGAATATAAGCTCAACCACATTCCTGTGCTTTTTATATTGCATGTGGTTTATTTCTGACTTGCATAAAAACAAGTCAGTTTTTTTGTTGTTGTTAGATAGTTGCAGCAGCACATCTGAGAGTGTCAATAATCTAAGGTGAGGAAATAATGACAAATTTTACTGAACAAAATGTTTCATAACAAGGTGTTTTTGATTTCATCATCAATAAAGATTAAATTAATAATGAGCATCATTATCATGTTTAATTGAAATAAACTACTAAAGAATATCTTTTTAAAGAAGAAAACTCAGTGGTGTTAAAGCATTCATGACATTGTATTGGTTTAATTTTGCTCTCTCATCAACAAAAAAATACTATGTTCAACTATCTAAGATTATCTGGCTATGAATAAAACTGGACAAAAATGAAAACGCCAAGACTATGCTATAACCAGAATAACTAAAGAGGAAAAAAACAGAGCTTTATGTGGACGCTTTATGTGTCGCTCTCTTGCACAGCCCATTTAGCTCTATTTCAGCCGGCGGTGTTATCTGTGACAGGTGACTTATCAACACACACATACACACACACTACTGAACATTCACAACCCAGCCTGAAAAACACTGCAGGAAAATGACTGAGCCCAAAGCATTCAGCACAAACCAAGAACACCGTCAAATATCTGTAAGACTTTAATAAGCAACCAAATAAAAAATGACAATATTACAAAGACTGTGAAAACATTCAGACAACCAAAATAAAACCTAAAAGCAACGCAAGGCGGTAAAGCATTTAGTAGCATAGATGTGTTTTCTGTGTCCATGAGTGTTTGAGAGCGCTGCTCAACAGTTTATAGCACAGACAGTTACAGGCATCACTAAATCACGCAGAATAAAAACAATTAAAGCACAGATCATTTTAAAAAAATCAGTAAAAATCAACTGTTATAAAACTCAATAACATTTTACAATATGGTTCAATATGATAACATTAATGTATTAAGAAACAAAATAATTAACATTTTTATTAATTTAGGTTAATGTTAATTTCTGCATTTACGAATATATTTTTTAACATTTCAAGTCAAATAAATTAACATTAACCAATGTATTATGAGCAATCAATAGTAGCCTATATTTATAAATTAACATTAGATTCACAAATCCAGTAAAAATGGTGTTATTTCATGATACCTAATGCATTAAAAATGCTAACAAATCGAACCTCATTATAAAGCATTACTAACTCAAAAAACAAAACAAAAAAATATGCATCACAAGAATGAAGTACAATACACGAGGATGTGGCATCACTGTTTAGCCTTATGAATATCATGTTTATATATTTATACTATATATACAGGAGGGATGGTTTGTGACGGTGACATTAAGGCTTTTAAATGTGCGTGTGTATGTGTTTACCAGGCCTGTGGAACATCTAAACCAGACAACAAGGGACGACAGCATCGAGGAGACTGTAACATCCCATATTCGCAACTCCGCTACTTAAACCATCTCCCATTGCAGAGGATACTTCCTTAATATTCTCAAGGCATCCGTTCCTTCATTACGGAATTCCTGGAAGAGACATTGAGCTAGAAGGTCAATGCATTCTCCTCTAATGAGGAGCTAAAGCGTTCTGCCTCTCAAAGCACGAGTGACAAATTCACTTCCTCTACTCACACATTCACTGATAGCAGTCTGACCTTTCCATAAGGATGTAAACTAGGCAGCGTCGAAGCCATGGCCTATTCGGTGCCAGACGGATCGGAGCGGCCCGTGTCAGACTGACCACCCTTTCAGAGGTGAGAACAACTTCTTTCAGCGGCATTGATCCAGACGTGGCAATAATAGGGTCACTGAATCAAGACGGAAGCCCAGGGAAAACAACACTACGGTACCCACTATGCCCTCTGATGCTCGGGAACAGACAGGGACACTTATAGACTCAAGGGCAGTTGGTTTGACAGATGATTTAGAGGGAGAAAGAATATGTACGTGTATGTGTGTGTGTGATGTCCAGTTTAAATCACACTGTATGGAGGAATAACTCACTGCCCTCGAGTCAGACACCACTTAACACTCTGATTCACTCCAACTACACCCCACAGAAAGCTTCCCCATGTGAATGTGTTTTGATACTAGATTACAGATGTAAATCTGTGATATGTGCTCTCATATAGTACTGTACGCACAGAGCCGTGGTTGACATGCGCAACATTCGACCTGGATATTCACCTCGCTCGTCTCCGTATTTACAACATTTAGAAGCATAGATTTTTTCATTTTTAAAAAAAATAAAATGTGTACATACAGTAGTTTACAATCACCTCACATCGAACAATACGCACAATTTTTCACTCAGCTTCTTCATTTTATTTCCAATTAAACACGGCAGTGTATCTCACCAGCTGAGAGGAACGGTAATAAAACAAGGAAATAACAGTATGCGATGCAAACTGTGGTGTCTGAGGAGAGGTATATTTAGCTGTGTGGCCATGGTAACCCTGGACTTGGGTTATAGTTATAAATATAGATTTGTTGATAACACTTTACGATAAGACTTAACTCATTAGCAATAGTTAATGCATTAGTTATCATCATCTACTGACTTTTAACAATATATCCACAGCATTTATTAATGTTGGTTAATAATGCCAATTTTGACCTTTTTAACTTTTCAAGATTATAAATAAACATTTGTGAGTGTATTATGTAAACATTAATAATGAAGGATTGTATAAGTATAAATTAACATGAACTTAGATTAATAAATGCTGTAAAAGTATTGTTGGTTCATGATAACTAAAACCAATATTAACAATATTGTAAAGTGTTACATGTGCGCCACACAATCCCTTTAAGTTTGACTGTAATTTTTTAACAATTTTAATCTTAGCAATAAATTTAGTTGAATTCTTCCTTTCCGTCAGGGTTTAAAGTTCACTGTGAAAAAGGATGTAAACCTGACCTGCTGTTTTTATTGCTACAGCGCTCTGCTACACTGTTTTACGACTGAATGCAAAAGGAAAACGGTAAAAAGCGCTGCCTTGAACTCATCATTTCCTGACTAAATGGATTGTGGGTGAGAACGAACACACCATTTATTAATGTTTGATTTGATTTGTTTAGCCCCGAAAAACCGAATGATTCACTGGTGAGTCATGTCATGGGATTGAGATACCAAGTGCTGTATAATGAGTGAACTGTGCACGTCATCTCGAGACAGATGAGCGTGTGAGGATGAATTAACAGGAAGGAAGGCCACGGAGGCGTGGCTAGTTATTAATATTAGACATGACTTGAGTGTATAACAGATCAAAAGCACTGGGCACATTTGACTTTTCAAAATCTACACAATACGCAAGGACAGCTTCCATAGAGATGTTGGGCAGAGGAATGTGCTCTACTCAAACTCAACTCATGCTGAGAGAATCAAGTTTGAAACTAGTTTAAGTGTGAAACCATGATCAACAGAAAATAAGAACAAGTTAAAACTATTACACAACGGCACAGTGAATTTACATATATAACTTCATGTGTGTGCATGTCATATATATCGCGCAGTGTCAACATCTGCAGTTTTGTATTACTCAGAATGCATCACCATGACAACCAGAGCAATAATTAGGAATGGAAGCCTGACAGTTTTGTTTTTAGTAGTCTCTGTTTACTTCATCCGATCCTTCAGTGTTTTAATCTGTGCTATATCCAGCGTATTAATTCATCCATTCATTAACTCAATCCATCCATTAATCCTTCTCTCATGGTATTTGATGCCATAATTTGTTTTTACAATAAAATTAATATTCGTTAAGAGGAAGAAATTCAATCCTTGTGGAAGAGGTCCACGAACACCCTCCTAGAACCTCTTTCTGCTTTCCTCTTACACATAGACTGCAGTCCGAGAAATCACGGAGCCGTCCCTCTGGGACTCCATGTCATCATCTAGGTCATCGTCATGTGGGCGGAGCTGTAGGATGGGTCCGCCCCCACTGAAATGATCATATCGCTCGTCCTCTTCTTCCAACTCATCGAATTTTTTCCTTTCTACCTCGTCCATCTCTCTACTAAGCAGGATATCCTCCGCTGTGTGAGTGTGTGCGGTCTCGAGCAGAGCCACGCCCCCCGGGTGCATGCCCTGATTGGCCGTTTTCTCGCTAAGCCCCACCTCTCCTCTGTAAATGGGTGTGTTGTTGTTTCCGTTGTTTCCGGTGCCGTTTTTGCTCGATTTGGCAGATCCAAAGAGGCGGGTAAAGGAGTCGTAAGGAGCACCGGCTGGCTTGCCGGTGCCACGGTAACCATGCTGTTGGCGGCGATTATGGAATACCAGGAAGTAGATAAGGACACCTAACAGTATGACGGCCAGAATACATGCAAAGATCACGCCTGCGATCATGCCTGCGTTTGAGGGGGGAGGTGCTTGTTCTAGAGAAAGACAGGTTAAAAAAAAAAGAGAGAAACGGAAGAACAGAATTAGCCAGAATTAGATTCATGGAAAGGAAATGGAAGTCAAATGTTTAAAGACCCAATGAAAACTCAGATTTGTGGTTTATAGTCAATGTGTATTATATTTGAAGCCTACATTTTAGCGGACAAAAAATGTTGATTACTCCTCCTGTACTAAACAAATTCCTGTCCAATCAAGTACCAAAAAAAAATCATTCATGAAAATGATACAAGTCTTTCGATATGTCCTATGATGGTGGACATCTGTATTTATTTAAGTGACTTGAATCTTTTAAGTCAATAAATAATTCACTGAACCAGTTTGTTAACAGACACCAAAAAAATATTATTATCCTTAGTTAGAAAATTTGTGTATACATATTACAAATATTTACAAATGAATAATTTTTACAATGCTTTTCCTCTACTTGTTGTGAACAAGACTTGCATGCCAAACTGAACAAACGCCATGCCTGTCTCATTCAGTCGGTCAGTAAATCACACTGTGTACTGCGTGCCTTAGTTTATTCAGTTTGTTCATATAATGTCTCGTTAAATGACTCCCACAGTATTGTTAAGATCCAAAACAGTGACTCTGCATGGAAGTTAAACAAGAACAATTTGTTTACTTAAAAGATTCATTAAAAAAAAACACACACAATCATTCACGTAATAGGAAATGTCAACATTCTCCAAGTGATTTCATGGGATCTTTACAAGACAGGGGAAAATTATTTCCAGTTCCTCACACCCAGTCTGTGTTAAAATGCAAATGTGTGTGTGTGTGTGTGTGTGTGTGTGTGTGTGTGTGTGTGTGTGTGTGTGTGTGTGTGTGTGTGTGTGT
>JAUZSZ010000123.1:9803103-9814477 GCA_034780575.1 Labeobarbus marequensis | reverse complement strand
GTCAGACCCAATTTTAAAAGAAATGGTGCGATTGGGAGCAAAAAAAAAATGGCCCTTCCTTTAGAGGAGAGAGCAAAGGGCAAAAGGAGGAAAAGAACAAGGCATGACTGCATCCAAATAGTAAAGAGAAATAGACTGGTTGCATTTGAAAGAATGATTTTACATGAAAGGTAAATCAGGAAGCGAATCATGCCTGGGTTCTCCTGTCATAATAATAACCACAAACAGAGCACAGAGACACAGCTGCCCAAAACTTACTCTGACTTGTAAAAGAATCAACTGTCCTGGTTTTACAAAGCAAACTAGCCGAAGTCCACAACAAACAAAAAGAAACAGAAGAACAACACAAGCTGAGGTAGAGAAATAAGAAAGAGACGTGGCTAGAGGAATAATGAGTCATATAGACGGGAAGAAGGTCGCTGGAGAGTGACAGACTGAACATCTCAGCAGTCAGATATACCCGTTAAGCGGACTGAATCCTCTAGATGGAAGAAGTGAGAAACAAGGGATAAAGAGAAAGAGGGGAACTGGTGGGAGGAAGGACTGCACTCATTTGTTAAATGGCTGAGAGGAGCAAAAGAATGAGACCAAAAACATTACAGAAGGAAGTCTGAAGGAACACAATGAGGATCAGAGGTCAGAACAAAGCTCAACCACCTGCTTAGAGGAAAACAAAGAAGAATGTTAGGGAAACATACTTAACAATATGTTATATGTATGTTTGCATCTTTAAAATGAGGGATGGTTCACTCAAAATTGATCATTCTGTCATGCTCTAAACCTGTACGAGTTTTTTCTGTGGAGCACAAAATTACATATTTGAGTCAATCTCGCTCACAAAATCTCATTTTTAAACTTTTTTAAATAAGTGTACTCTTTATATTCATATATAAATTAAAAGTGACTCTAAAATAAAAAAATACATTATTTTTCATAATTTGAAAACATAACCTGAACTATCTTAACCCTGTCATAAAAAGGTCAAATTATCTGATATTTTAAAAGACTTATTGACCTTGCCTCAAATTTATGAGGATCTTCAGGGGTCCACCCTATGATATCGTTTCCTGTTTTATGTTTTAAGCATGTTCCTCACGTCTTTAATTTGGTGGAAAAAGTTTTATAATAATAATAAAAAAAAGATTACCCCAAAGATTTTCTTTCAATAATTTCATTTTAATGAGGCTTCACTCTTTTGTTCTTCATTATGATATCAGAATTGTTGTATCACCCTGGTATTTTTGTCCACCGAAGGAAATATCAAATTTTAATACAGAAATTAAAAGCATGCTTATCATAGAAGGTGTATTCAAGTCATTGTATGAATTGCATTTTTGAATAGATGAATTGTTTCGGATCCAAAAAAAAAAGTCTCCCATACAATGAAACTCAATTCTTGCTTGATGTTTCACTGCAAAATTCTTTTAGTGTTCCACGGAAGAAAGAAAGTCATATGGGTTTGGAGTGACATGAGGGTGAGTAAACAATGATACAAAGTTCAGTTTTTGGGTGAACTGTTTCTTTAAATTCTATGCCCTTAATAAGTCACCTAGACAAGCTCCAGTTCTCCTTAGGAGAACAATCTCAGGAGAACTTTATTTAGGCAATTCACACACTTTTTCTTGGTTATTTTACAGTATTTCTTCAAATACACTGTCTTTATAAAATACTACAGGGAACATATACTAGCATTCACCAAATGTACCCAACAGAACTCACAGGAGACGGGCAAAATTATCTTAAAGGTCACTGCTGTTTTTTTTCTGACAGCTCGCTACGTTGGGCATGCTAATGACATTAGCGTTCTCCGAGGAGCGATGTGACGCTCACACTTACAGGAATAAGATAATTCAGCTCGCTGTGACTGTGCTGTAGTTACTGTATCTGGTCTGGAATGAGGCTGCACAAAAAAAAAAAAAAACAAGGCCATTTCTGGCTGGCTCGGATCCAGTCCGGCTTCCATCACATGGCGGACTGGCACGACATTCTGCGGACCAGGTGCAAGGCACTCAGGAAGAGGAGGAGAGGAAAAGACAATGATAGACAAGGGCAAACAGGCGCTAATGCCATCGCTAACCACAACTGAGTGCAGGAATAAAGAGTGTGAAAAGGATGTGAAAGTGGAAAAAAAGGACAGTGGGGATAGAACAGAAAGTGAAAAGTAAATAAAAAAAAGCAATATCAGATGTCCTCTGGAAATGAGGGACTATATTTCACAGCGATGTCAGTCTGACGGGGCAGAGGCTTAATGTCTTCAATAAGCCATGTCAACCTGCAAGGGCATCGCTGGCCTTGCTGATCGATACAGAATCAATAGAGCAAAGCCTTGCTTCCTTGTCTGCCTCTGGCTAGCCGACTCCAGATGGACAAGCTAAGGACAGCGAGAAAAGAGGGAGGGGGAGAGGAAGGACAATATTCAAAATAGTACCGCAGTCACTTCATAAAACAGTGAGGGAGAGAAACTGTGGCTAATCAGAGGAAGATCGTCTTCTGCGTGATTTGTGAACGGTGACCGGGCTACTGAAGGTCACATGCTTCGTTGCAGACAGCGGTTTTAATTGTCCCTCCTGTGGAGCGTAACGTGTGGCATAATGACACAATTAATAACTAAGGACCTGCCAACTATTGTTTTAATTATCGTTTTAACTTTAACACCACAGCTGCAGTATAACACTTATGACGCAGAAGGAAAATATCAAAATATCTGAAACCAGTTGAGGTTCATTTTAGCTCCACTTTCTAACCAACAAAAAGATAAAAGCGATTTTGAAAATAACCTTGACCACAAAAGTTACTTATATTTCACCCATTACTCATAAGTCAGACATTGTTATGCATGACCGATAAAAACATTCACAGCCAATCAGAATCTACCCGACTTTGAAAAGCTTAACCGTTTAGCAGCAGACGACATAACCGCATCTCACACTTATAATATGCAGAACTTTAACGTCTGTTGGTATGAACGTCAATATAGTTGTTGTTATTTTTGGTATGAATGAGCCACAAATTTCCACACATTGTGACCGAGTCACATAATGTGTATATGGGCTAAAATGGTACTGTTGGACTGAGACTTTTTTAGCACTAGTCATAATATAATGCACTTCTCCACTGTGGGATACAAACCCTGCTTATGCAGTTATTCAGAGGCACCACTATCCAGCCAGACACGTCTTTTCACGCAACCTCGTCTCTCCACACTCCGCTGTGCCCAGTGTGCAAGAGCGCTTGCAGTGAGGGGTCCTGAAACCACTGGCATGCTAAATTCATGAGACAGCACGAGTGTGCTTTTAAAAAATCCTAAGGAATCAAAACCACTTTCACCCCCCTTGCCCCTCCCTCTGTGAGCCTCTTAGGACACACTCATTCTGCAAAAAGAAAAGAAGCCTTTCAGTTATTTCATCATCTGATGTTTCTGCCTCAAATGATAAAGCATCTGCATGTGTTAGAAAGACTCGGTAGGCATCTCATTTCAACTTGAGGACAAAAATAGGACATTTTCTTTATGATACTGTAGGTAAAATTGACAATTTAATGTCATCCCAAATTTCTCTGTCTCTACAGGATTCAAGCCAGTGAACCTATAATAAAGAAAATGTATTTAAAAACAGAGCTGGATTTGATACAGATTTTAGAATTCTATGCGAACATGTTGCACAAGCTCTCAATTCAATTCTGATTTGTTTCTGATTCATTTGGGTATATTGCAGTTATAATGTCTATTTACATAAGAAATTCTTTTCTGCTGAAGCTGTAAATAATACAGGTCAGTGTTTCAAACTGATTCAAGATGATGACTCAAACTATTCATTATGTTTCTAAGAGTCATTCATTTTGAACCAGACCTCACTGGTGCTGAACGTTTTTGATTCACTAAAAAGAATTGATTCTTGATCACTCTGTAAATCAGACTACACTGGTCACGTAGTATGTTGTTTCTGCATTCAGTCTGTGTGGACAATTGTGATAATTGTCAAGTTGTGGACACTCTGTTGAATACAATCTACGAACTTACATTCATGATTGTCATTTCTTTGGCCTGCTTTGGTTGTACAGAATAGAGCAGCTTGGACATTCCACTAAATATCTACTTTTATGTTCTACGGAAAATGAAAGTCAAATGAAGTGAAGACAAATTTAATTTTTGGGTGAACTAATCCACTAAATTAAGACCGTTTCTATCAAGTTTATGACTAACCAAAGCTGAGTGAATATGGAGCCAGCAAACCAGACAGAGGAGCTACAGCATCCCAAAAAACCTTCAGGGTTGTGATGTTAATCATAAAACGAACTGGATGGCATTCTGTCTAGAGGGGCTGAACACTCATCATGTCCTATTCCTTTTTATGCCATTTGGCTTCTATTTAAAGAGGGCAGATCTGTGGTCATTTTCCCTACGAGTAGACATGACCTACTACATCCAACTGGCAACCACATACCACTATTCAGACCAACTGGCTACTGACCCCTGGAGGGTCGCTGATCTCCCAGCATGGAACGGGACAGGGAGGTAAACTCAGCCAGCATGGGATGTGATAACATGCTGCCTTATGCTTGTGCATGTGTCTCCCTGAATCAGGTTTTGTCTGCATTTCCTAGATGCATTATATAGGGAACAATTTCACCACAAGATCACTTGGCACTTTTAGAAGCGGATGGTAAACCACAGCAAGAGCAAAACCCTGCTTTCTCATTCCTCGCTGCCACTTTTGTTTCACTTCTCACCATCTTGTCGCAGCCACAATGGTCAGTTGGCTTTCCATCACCAGGCGCAAGACTAAAATATGAGGTCCAATTAACTGGACATATCAACCCCATGAATCTCTAATACCGTAAAAGCATTCTGAGATCTGACATCTGCTGAACCACTGAGAGCAGAGCGAGAGAAAGAAAGTGACAAGAATAGAGCCAGGCAGTCAGAAAAGAAATGCTCGAAACAGCCTAGTCCTCTAAGTGCTTCAAGGACCAGTTGAGATTCATTTTAGCTACACTTTCGAACGAATAGAAAGAGAAAAGGCCATTCTGAAAATAACCCTGACCACAAAAGTTACTTATGTTATATATGACCCGTCACTCATAATTCAGACTTCATTATCCATGGATCAATGGACATCGCACAAAGCTTTGCAGGAAACCCTCTAATGTCCGTATTAGTGCAGGTTGATGTTAATTACAAGGTCAGTCATTGATTGCAGCAGACTGTATTCCCAGAGCCGCATGTCAAACACAGACCTGCGACAAGTGTTAAAAGCTTTGGTTCCCCCATCCACAAATCCCCCAACACTCATTCAACCTTATCTTTACAAGAAACCAGAATGAGAGATCACTGTCGGCTCCCTTCACCCTCACACATGGCTCCAAAAAAGTCTTTTAATGATCTCTGGACAACCATATATTGAGAGGAAAACTGAGGACATATACACCCTTAAAAATAAAGGTTCATTATTGGCAACTATGGTCCCATGAATAATTTTTTTTTAGAATATTAACATGTTCTTAACACTAACGTTTCGATAAAAGGTATCTTTTCAATGTTAATCTGAGTTTTTGCCCTAACCAGCCACAATGGCGACACGTGAAATTTCTGTTTTAGAAACGATTTCTATTTCTGCGACGTCGTGGCTGGATACAGCATACAAACTATGACAGTGATAATCTCAGATACTGCTTATGTGCTTTATTCAAAGTTAAAAGTGTCTAATGTGAGTTTTAATATCATTTTGCGTGAACTTTATTGCCATACTGAAAGCAACAATTTACCTCACGTACGTTAAAGACTGTGAAATCAATGCGAAACGTTTTCCATAAAGATGGTATCGCTCAGTATGTACTTTTAATAATGTTAAAAAGGTTTAAATATTTAGAACTTATGTTATAAATGTATCCATTTTACTGGGATTGCATTGCGCTCCTGTGCTTCTGAATGGCTGTGACATTTGAGTGATTCTGTCGTATCACGTTGTCGTGTCGTGTAGTGTCGTGTCGTATCTGGTGTGGACAGCCAAATTGCTTGTCGCTGGAATCGTGTTGCGTTGCAAAATAAATGGTTCTTTTAGGAACTGTTCACTCAAGCTTTGGCGAACCCAAAATGCAACAACTCCCTTTTGCAACCTTGCAAAAATCTATGCAAAAACTCACTTTTGCAACCTTTATTTTTAAGAACTTTCTGACCGATAAACTTGCATAAGAGTTTTTGCAGGAATGAAATGTTTTTACATCAATGTTCTTTCCATAGTCTACCAGTTCTGTCTACTGCTACACCTTCTCCCACGTTCTTTCATCGGCTCAGACGCTAATAAACAGCGTGGCCTTGAGGTCAGAGTGAGGAGGGGCGGGGGAAGATTTGAATACACCAATTACAATCATCCAGTGTTTCCCACACATAGACGAATCTGTGGCGGTGCGCCACAGATTAAATTCCGACCGCCACAGATTCAACACCGACCAAAAAAAAAAAAAAAATCAATACCGACCGTCACATATTGCGTTTCGTTATTCTTTTGTACGCTATTTAAAACACGCAGCGAATTCGTTCAACTGCATTTCCTTTCCCTGCTCTCTTCATCTCTTTGTCACTCAAACACAGCCCCTCCCCTCCGTGCACACCACATCTGTCTGGATCATCTGTGGAGAGAAGACGGCTGGCGAAAGGTTGGTATCTCGTGAACACTTTTAACACACAATCACAGATTAAAAAGTGCTATAAAATATTTTATATTCTGAATACAATAGTTTCAGTGTGTTGATGTTACTGTAAGTCCCGACCCTTAGCAAACGCGATTGCGCCTTCTTTAGAAAGTTAACTAGTCGCAAATTTGCGGTAAAATGTAGGCTAGCCTAGTTGGGTTGTCGAGGTCAAAACACTATATGTAGCAGCTGTGAATCAAATAAACGTATTATAAATTATGTCGTTTCTTTACTCTTACACTGAATGTTTGCTGCTTCAATCCAGATGAGTATTGAAAAGTATTTTCCGCGACTGAAAAAGGCACGTGTTGAGGATGAGGACCATCCTGAACCGGAGGTATCAGTCTGAAACAGAGCTTAGTCCGACCAGTGTAATTAGTTATGTTATTGTTTACAATATTTTCAGGCTTCAACTAGTGCTGCTCAAGCAGAAAGACAAGGTCAGGGAGAGAAAGAAATAGATTTGTTAGGCATTGAAGAAAGAGTAGGAGAGGAGGACAGCATCCAACATGCTGCTGTGAGAGAACCAGCTGAAGCAACAGGTGAGGTGGACAAAAAGATGTAGTAGCAGGCAGGTAAGAAAACAGGTTTCAGGACAAGGGAACTAATTTCTATTCTTCTGTTTCTGGCAGATAAGACTTTGGCAACATCCAAAAGCAGCAGACACAGGGGCACTGGATTCAACCCTGAGTGGTTGAACATGCCTCAGTTCATGTCATGGTTGTACGACACACAGCATGGTAAACTTAATGTCTGTATAATAAGCTCCTTTACAAATAATCAGAAATATGTTTTATTGATTATTTTTTATATCATTAGCTTTTATGTAATACATGTAATATGATTAAAAACACAAAGTGTGACTGTAGGATGTCTGGCTATTTAGCTAATGTGATTATCAATGTACTTTCAAAGGGATGTTTTGTAGACTGTGCAGGCAGCACAAGCCTGCACCTAAGAAAGGTGCCACAAAGAGGGCTTCTGTTGAGATCGGGGCTCTTTCATATAGAAAAGACTATATAGAGCGGCACATCACCACAGAGCACCACCAGGAGAGCATCAGATGCCAGGCATCTCTTGCATCTGGTAATTTCTGAGTCCAATAGCAGATCATATATAATAATAATATAACTTAATTTAGTAACGCCCAAATTATTTTCTAACAATTTTGACATGTGCAGGTGTCTCTGTAATGGACTCTTTTGAGCCTACTGTTGTGGTAGAGCACGAGGCCATCATTGGTTGCTTCAAGTGCCTCTACTGGCTTGTGAAAAATGAAAAGGCCCACCATACCAACTACCCAAAGCTTCTGAGCCTGGCAGAGCTTTTAGGGTGTGACTACTTTAAGAAGTTAAAGGTAGCACACCTAAACTTTAAGATAAATGTCACCTATCCATTATCTAAACTTACATTTAATCTCTATATTATTGACTATATATTTTTAATAAGTTATAAAGTACCCTTTTCCCTTTCTCAATGTCTAGATTGACCAGAGGAATAATTACAGATCTCATAGAATTATTGATGAGATGCTTGAGATTTTATCTCAAGAAATTGAGGAGCCTATCCTGATGGCCATAAGGTCATCACAGGCAATTAGTCTAGAAATAGACGAAAGCACAGATGTGTCTGTGTCCAGGCAGCTCGATCTGCATGTCAGGTATGCATTTATTTTCTTTGTCAGAATTACATACATCTTGGTCCCTGTTGAAGAACTGTGGATATTAAATGCTTTTCTCACAGATACATGGATAAAGAGGGAAAGACATTTAATCAATTTCTGGATCTTGTCACTGTTCCGGATGGAAAAGCTGACACCATTGTGTCAGCTGTTAAAAAAGTACTATTGGAAAAAGGTATCCCAACAGAGAGGCTGTATGGGCTAGGGACTGATGGGGCAGCCGTAATGACAGGTAATTATTTAAAACCATGTGAGGGTATCTTGGGAGTTGAATCCCTAAATATTGTAACTAAATATTGTTTTTTTTAAATCTAGGGCGTGTGAATGGGGTGGCAAAGCAGCTAACAGACAGCTTCCCTAAACTTGTAACCGTGGCCTGTGCTGCCCACAGGTTGGCCCTGGCCTGCAAAGACTCATCCAACAATGTAAAATACATGGCCACTTTCAGGGACCACCTGCAGGACCTCTATTTATATTTCAGAAATAGTGCAAATCGTACTGCCACTCTCAAGGCTGCATCCACCACCCTGGGTGTCAGTGACTTAAAACTAACGGTAATATTATTCTAATATTAATAGTTACACTACATTACATTACATTTGGCTGACGCATTTTTAACCAAAGCGACTAACAACATGGTAAACAATTTAAGTTTTAAAGCATTAGGACAATTTAAAAAGGTACAGTACAGTAAGAATAGGTCCATCAGTGAGTGCTGATTTAAGGGGTTCAGTGTTAGTTCTAGACGGGTGGTAAGAGCTACAGTAGGATCAGCAAGACTAGTTGTAAGTAGTGCTATGAAAGGAGATGTTCTCTGAAGAGCTGGGTCTTCAGGAGTTTTTTGAAGATGGAGAGGGATGTCCCAGCCCTTGTAGGAACTGGCAGTGCATTCCACCAGCGGGGAACAACAGTTAGTTATCTTTTGTCTATTCAAAACTAATCAATATTGCATGACATTTACAGGAAGTGAAGGACACACGCTGGCTCTCACAGCACAAGGCCATTGAGACCCTACAAAGGAACCTGAGTGCTGTCCTGGGAGCGTTGGCAGAGGAGGCAGAGGTGCGCAAATGTCCTGGAGCAAAGGGCCTCTACACATTCTGTGCTACCTACAGATTCGTGGCTGCCGTGTACCTCCAGGCCGATGTTTTGCCCCACCTCGCCTGCCTGTCTAAGGTCTTCCAGAAAGCACATTTTTTACATATCAAAGAGCAGGTATGATATGTGCACAATCTAATTTAAATCTGTTTGATGTGATGCATTGACATTATTGTTTGCATGTACTAAATGGCAGGAAATCTTTATTTAAATTTAGGTTCCTGCGACAATCCAGACTCTTAGAGACATCAAAGAGGCTGCTGGACAAACTCCACTCCCTGGATCCTTCCTGTCTCGCCTCCATCAGGACCTTGATGATCCCCAAGGACTTGGAGCCTACAACATACAGCACGAGGAGGGGAGGGATAGGAGAGGGCGAGAGGTCCAAGATGAGTCAAGGGAGGGGCATTGGGCCAGATTCCAGCGAGAGGTAAATGATAATTTGCTTAGTGCTACATGAGAAGTACAACACTCTTGTTAGGTGAGCATCTTCACATAGATGTGACAAGATTAAAATTGATTAGTGCAGGCTTAATGGTACATTATAAATAATAATTAGCAGTCCTGAACATACTCTCTGGTTTGGCCCTATTATCAAAACTGAGTGTAGGCTCTCCTAAAAGATGCTGATCTGGTCATTGTAGGTCATTCACCCTTACATAACTGGCCTGGAAACAAATCTGGAGAAGAGATTCCATAATCTGGACATTCTTGGAGCCTTCCATGTCTTGGGGCCACAATCAGCTGCTCTAACAGATGATACGATGAACATCTCTCATCTGCAGACTCTTTCCAGGAAATTTTGCCCTCAACATGAGAAGGAAGTCATTCAAGAGTGGCTCTCGTTCAAGAACCATGTCCTTACTGGGATATTCAAGGTGAGTTAATTGACCTGACTTTTCACAACACACACACACACACACACACACACACACACACACACACACGCACGCACTTCCGAAAATGACTTCATTTACTCAGTATTTTTGTCTTTTTTTCAGGTTCAAATATCTAAACATCCTTACATCAAGAGAAACAAAATAACTACAAAGTGTTTTAAAATCAAGCAAATTTCTGTTTAACACAAGAAGAAATATCTGTTGGGGACTTGTTTTCTCATTAAGTTTCTGACCTCACAGAAATAAATTCACTTAAATTTAAAACATTTTTCAGTAAACACAACTTGATATCTTAAAAACTCATTTTGCTTCATATTAAAATATCTTGATTTAAGGATGTTATATAATGTGATTAACAGGTTTAACAGTGGGTGCTCACATCACTTTGTGCGTCTAATTATTCGAGGAAACCAACTGCTTGAATAAAAAAACAAAAAACAAAAAAACAATACTTATTTAAACAAACTTAGTGAATTGGAGTCCAGTACAAAAATATATTCAATTAAACATTCAATTAAACTATAAATCCACTCAAAAACATTGCGTGCAAGACTGAACTTAATTGCATAAATGCATATAAAATCAGAAAGCTCATCATACAACATTCATAATTTTAACATTTCCATTCTAAAGTCCAGCATTTCAGAAACTCATTAAAGTCTTTATTTATAATCATATGAAGGTGTCATAACTACACCATCTACACCACCCCACCGCCACTCAACAATAACTGTGTATTTTTGATTTCTGACGTTACAGAATACAGCGTGGTGAGTGTGTAATTCTCTTAAACGTGTGTGACGTTACGGCTCAGGATAGTCACCTGCCATTGACTTATTTATAGTGCCTCTGAATCTGAGATATGAGTATTTTAACATCAAACACGACACACTCGAGTGTTAATAACACGAGGAGTCAGCGGCGGGACTCCCACCACACACAGAGCGACCCGTAACACTGCGTCAGGCCTAAAAACAGAAGCATGCTTTATTTCCCCAGGTCATCA
>JAUZSZ010000123.1:9757153-9767178 GCA_034780575.1 Labeobarbus marequensis | reverse complement strand
TATAAACGTATGGTACTCAGAATGTATATGGAGGAGGAACGGATCTGATTAGGTGTTCATACAGATTATTTAGTCGTAGGTTTTATTTAGATTCTGTTTGTATATATACTGTAAATATATGAAGGAAAGTCAAAAGAGTGTATTAAGACAAGGATGAGATGACTTAGTTATGAAGTTGATTTTATGATTATTGTTATTGATTATTATTATTAACGCGGGGTGGAGAAGGGGTAGGATTAAATAAGCTTATGTTTCTTCCTACTCCTTTTTGAACATGTGTAAATTAAAATTACTTTTTATTGTGTTGTATTGTTTTGTTTTGTTTTATTATATTTATTTACATGTTCGAAATAAACGTTTCAATTCAATTCATATTACAGTTTTCTGTTGATTGGTACAGATAAAGCAGCAGGGATGTAGCGATGTTTCATAACTTTTATGAGTATTTTCATATAGTGTTTTGCACTTAAAATATGAATGCAATTCATCATAAAAACTAGAGATTGACTAAATAGATATAAACCCATAAACAACTTTTTCCAAACATGAATCTGCCATCATCTACGCAGTCTCATTTTCTTTCTTCTGTGGAACACAAAATCATTTTTGTAGAAGTTTACACTGTTCTTTTCCATACAACGATTTTATGGAGCTTCACAGCCCATTTATGCTTTAACTGTATAGAAAGATTATTTATTGCTATTATTATCTAAATAAACTAAGCCTTTAACTTAGTCAGGAAAGTTGCTAAGCTCATCTTTTCCAATGTTCCCTCCACTGAGGATGACCACCACATTCTTGCCATCGATATCTGGTATTTTGTCATTCGTGACAGCAGCGAACGCAGCAGTGCCTGAAGGTTCAACCACGAGTCCAGCCTTATAAAGTGTGGAAACTGCAGATTTGATCTCCTCATCGCTCACCAGCACAATGTTCTCCACATACTTCTGACACAGCTCATATGGTAAAGAACCTGAGGGTGAATCCCAGTATACATGTTTCAAAAAGCCCAAATAATGTAGTTATAATGAACACTTCTATAAGTTTTATTCAAAGTAGAATTGATACCTGCAAATGGTGGCGCAAGCCCTGAAGCAACAGGCTTCTTCTCAATGAAGCTCTTGTGCATTGTACATGCTGCTGAAAATCAAGAGGGCTTATTTAACTTAATGTGCGCATGTCAGAGAAACAAGGAAAAAGGAAAGGAAATGACAGGACGTGACATGTGGCCAGGTATTGTCCTCTGCATTTAACCCATCCAAGTGCACACACACCATGAACACACACCCGGAGCAGTGGGCAGCCAATGCTGCGGCGCCCGGGGACCAGTTGGGGGTTCGGTTCTTGCTCAAGGGTCTCACCTCAGTCATGGTATTGAGGGTGGAGAAAACGCTGGATATTCACTCCCCCCACCTACAGTCCCTGCCGGACCTGAGACTCGAACCTGCGAACTTTGGGTTACAAGTCCAACTCTCTAACCATTAGGCCCCTAAAGTGTCATTCACTTACTAGTAATTTAATTAATAGGATACTGAACTTAGCCTTAGTTTTAATTTTAGTTTTAAATGTTTACTTTTTGTCAGAAAATCAAGTACTCATTCTTCACCATTAATGAGTTAGTCCACATTGATTACCAAGACTTTTGATGGACAGACAAAAAAAATGATGAGAGAATGTTAAAAATATCTTCATTTATGTTTTTATGATGAATTAAAGTCTTATGGGTTTGGAACAGCATGAGGCAGAGTGTTAAAATATGCTTTCACAGTCTATATTTTTTTTTTCTAAAATGATTTGTCTGCACTTTCTATTCAGCCCTGTCATGTGAAATTCCATTTTAAAAATTATGATTTGATCTGATATAATAATTAAGGGAGTGACACCTTACAAAATAACTGCATGGTTCAAACAAGTCAATTTAAGCTACCGCCTTTTATGGTGCTATTATATCGGCTTTGTCAAACTCATTATCTCCCATTAGATATTTTGTTCTTGGCACAAATCACAAGACACAGTGAAGTGTGATGAAAGTTTAATTATGCTCTTCTTAATTCCCTTAATATGATTGCTTGAAGGTTTGGTGTTAACCTTTTTGATTACACTTTAAAAGAGGGATCCATTCAGTAACATATTAGTTTACATTAACTACATTACTAAATGCTGTAGAAGTATTGTTCGTTGTTAGTAATTTCAGCTTTTATTAATACTAATTTTTAAATCAAAAGTGTATATGTTGACATTAATAAACGCATTTTGAAGTAACATGAATAAACAATGAACAATTGCATGTTTACTAACTAACATTGATAAAGATTGAATGGATGTTGTAAGAAATATATTGTTCATTGTTGAAAACATTAACACTTAAGACCTTACCGTAAAGTGCGATCACCTTTTTAAATGAGATGATAATTATGTTTTAATGCAGAAATGGCATCATTTATGAAGCATAACTCCAAACTATCAAACATCACTATAAAAGGGAATTTGAATATTCACCTCCTTCTGGTTCCACTCCATGTGTTCTCACAACCAGACAGTTTGATGGCAGCTGCCACACCAGCAAGTAACCCTCCTCCACCACAGCAAACAACCACAACATCTGGATAGGACACATCCTCCAGAATCTCAAAATCTAAGCTACCATTCCAAAAGACACTGGTATGAGTGAACCAATTATATTCCATTATTGATGCATGTGTCCACTGAGGCAGTACATTTTCGTTCATCTTCAGAACACCAATTAAGATATTTTTAATGAAATCCAAGAGTTTTTTGACCCTCCACACAAAGCAACACAACTACCACATTCAAGGCCCAGAAAGGTTGTAAGGACATTGTTAAAATAGTCCATGTTGTTATTTTTGTTTTATTTGCACAAAAAAATATTTTTGTATCTTCATAAAATTAAGGTTGAACCCCTGATGTCACATGGACTATTTTTTAGGCCTTGAATGTTTTTTATTATTTATTAATATTAATGCATTTCTCTCTTGGTTAATATTAGAAGTGGATAATATTACTCATTTTGTAAGTAATATAGATTATTAATCTTAATGTAAAAATGAATAGTAATATTGACAAATTAATTTTTATTCTCTTGGTCATTATTGAAAAACAATATTTTATGTAAATATTTATTAATATTAATATATATTTTCTCTTCCTTAATATCAGAGGTTGAGTATATTTATTTATATATATTTTTAATTCAAATTTAATTTATCTTTTTTTTTACTTTGTGCCTTATGCCTGAAATGTAGCATGTAAAACCCGATTTAAGGTTTTAGTGTATTTTTATTTATTTTAACAGGGTTTTTCAAACTGGTTTCCAAGGAGTGGAAAAGTTTAGAGAAATGTGTAAAAATGAATAAGTAATATCAGTTAAAATATACAGAATTTATGACATTACGGTTTCATTTTGCTTTGAAAAGACTGGTCAAAAATCATGAGATTAATCTTAGTTATTTTATTAAGTTGACAGCCATATTTTCTTTCATGTTTGCACATCTGACATTAATCGTTAATGGTAGATACAAAACAGATAGTGTCTGTTTAATATAAACAAAATTTTCCAGATAATTCAAGATTTCATGGATTTCTTATATTTTTATTTTGTACAATATAAATTGTTGTTATACTGTACACAAGTATAGCTGTCTTTTATAATTCCAGAAGTGGTTCCCTTGCAAGAGGATAATCATTTGGGCATTAGAAAGTTTGAAAACCCCTGAATTAACATATTGGCCATAGCGGCGGTTATGAACTCTAATATGAAAAGAATTTCTAGATGGGTTTGTTCTGCTTCCTTCTGTTTTATTTGGCTCTATTAAGCAGAATGTTTAAAAGTGCGTCATTTTTCCTCTGTTCCTCAGAATCTGTGTACACGGGCTATGAGGTGGATGATGATTGGTGCTTGTCTGTGCTGCAGTCCTATCAGACAGACAGAGAGACCCTGTTCCCCTGGAGTGTTGGTACGTGCTTCACACACAGTAGCCATGCTAACGTCCAGAACTTAAATGGGCTGGTGTGATAGAAACGAGGAAGTTAAGCAGTGACTTCCATCACTATGGCTACAGTTTCTGCTTAAAACAAGACAAACATTTGACACTTGGTGATCTGATCTTCTGTCTTTTGTTTCAGGTGAAGACATGACACTCGAGGGCAGAAGGCAGCTTGCTCTATTCCTGGTATGTTACAAAAATAACAGAGTATACCCAGTAAATAAATAATGCTACTCTTTCTCTCTCTATATATAATAGGTCATCAGTCTAATGTGACTTTCCTCTCTCTCAGGCACGAAAGTATATGCGAAATTTTGAGACGACACACTGCACTCCACTCCCTATTTCTGAGTTCAGGCCTCCCTGGAAACTGTAGAGCACTGATGAGACTAACAGGAAGAGAGCGCTGGAGTGCAGAGGTCAAAGGGAATCATATACCGGTACATTTGAGTCAGTTCTGTGGGGCGGCGTTTAGAATTAGTTGTTCGTTTAAATGTGACACGGTTACTCGTTTATGTTTGTTCGCATGGTTTGATAGAGACATTTTAGATTATTGGTTGTGCTCTGCCTCCATCGCAGTGGGTATTTAACATGAAGATCGGAAAGTGTTGATGCTCAGGTTTGTTGTCATGGCGTTTGTTTCTTTTGAGAGACTCTCAATGATGGGACTCAAAGATCTCTTGCCTCTTTCTCAGTCTGTATTCATTTTTATTCTCTATTTTGTGGAGCACTGTAATTATGAACAAATCGTATCGTAAAAATGTTCTGAATGTTCTATTACATATGAATATTAAATAAAACCAGGGGATACTTTTTTTGTGGTCGGGTTCCTCTGTGTCTTTAATCATGTCATTATTTGTGGTTGACACAAAATAAAAGTTTCTTATTTGAAAAGCTAAACTGTTTTTGTTTGTTTTTGAAAATGTGAACAAGCATTGCTGATATGCTGTATATCATGTTAACTTTATAAACAGATGCGTAAATACATATGTATATATAGTGAGCTTGGTGACTTTATAATACAGTTAAACAGCAGAGAAAATTCAGAATTTTCCATCCAAGGTTGATACTTATTCAAGCTTCCCCACATTACTGTTCAGGAAGCAGGACTGACAAACATTAGACACAGAGAACAAAAAAATCTGAATGGAAAAATGTATAAATGATAGAAAAAAAAAAACATGATGCAGACGATTTGTTACATCATCTTTCTGAAGTTCTCGATTGCTTCCTTCACTTTTTGCAGTTCGGTTTCATTCTGCCTCAGCTGGAAAGAAAATAAAAATGTTGCACTTTTCTTCAAGACAATCAGCTACAGAAAACTGTCATTTAAGACCATTTTCTCCGACAAATTGCTTCCCCTCTGTCCCACTTACCTTCTCAGCATCTGCCTCCTGCACTTTAACAGGAACTTTCTCCTTGTAGTCATTCTTGGCCATCTTTTCTTTCATCTTTTCCATCTGTTTCTCCAGCTCCCCTTTCTTTGCTGTCAGTTTAGTGACCTCCTTTTCCAAATCAATCAAACCCTGATTCGCAGAAAAGGATTTAGAAACTGGCATGTTTACAGATACAGAAAGCTCATTACACTCATTAAAATGTGACGCTGTAGGAGGGAGAAATGAATTCTTGACACAATGCCAAACCAGATGATTGGGTGCGGAGAACGTGTTGATGTTATTTTTACAGAATCAAATTTAAATTCACTTTATCTCCTCATTTCCGGCTGATTAAATTAATGAATGTATTTGGCAGCTGTGGTGTGATTATAACAACCAGAATAAAACTCCTTCAGGTGTATTAATGCAAGTCAAAATGCTTTTGTCAAGAAACAACATTCCCGAAGACTTTTACCTTCAGCATGAGATGAACAGTGCATTTATCTGAGGCGATGGCAACTGCACAGCCTTGCGGGATAGTGCTGTCACCCCCCACCAGTGGGTAAATAGCCTGAGAGTAAGACAGTGTCTGGATCTGAAGACTGTATGTCTGGACCAGAGCAGCAGTATCAGAGTCTATGCACTGCAGATAACCTGACACAGAGTGATAAAACACATGTGCTAATAAAAATACGAAATAATACAAAGACTGTGAGGTTCTTGTATGTTAATACCATATGGTCAGTAGGTTGTGTGTAAACCTCAACGTGTGTGCGATACGGGCAATATTGAGACTAGGGATGCACCAACTTTTGCCTCTTGAGATTCTGTAATGAAGCTCACGAACTACATTAACTGTTGTGCAACATGTTTATATCACATTAAAATAAAAATATACTAAAACGTTTTGAGCAGCAAATCAGCATATTAAAATAATTTCTGAAGGATCATATGACACTGAAGATTGGAGTAGTGGCTGCTTTGCTGTCATAGGAATAAATGATATTTTAAAATACATTAAAATAGAAAACTTTTTTTTTAACTTGAATAATAGTTCACAATATTCTGCTGCATTTAAAAAAAAAACTACCAACCCCAAATATTTGAACATGTACATGGCCATTATTAAAATTCTATACTATTTTGTCTTAATAAACTAAAAATGCAACACTAAAAAAATTAAAAATCAATAAAATACTTGTTATTGGCTGATAAAAAAAACTGAATATCAGATGACAACCATTAAATATTGCACTCATTTTTTATGACCATCCAGCACTGGATTTGGATCAGTCACATCAGATCGATACCCAATCTGTTTAAAATGGTCCATATACTAATATTGACCCACGCTTCGGATCAGTGCATCTCTAGTTGAATCCAGTCAGTTTGAAAGAAGTGTGCAGTGTACAGTATGATGTCTCACAGTCAGCGCGGGTCTTGGTCAGGTTATAATCGGCCCTGAGTGATCGGATGGTTCGGACCACAGACATGACAAACTCCATCTGACGGTCGATGTCCTCGCTGTGCCAACAGAACTACAAATAAAACAACACTTACACCAGAAACCGCCACAGAACGCATTTCTTTCAGACAATGTCCTCTCTCTGCTCTTCTTTTCATTAAAACTATAAAGTTCCAAAGGTTATTTTTAATGTATTCACCTTCACATTTCACTAAATTTCCAATGAATGATGAAAAATGATCCAGGAAAAAAATTCTAAAAAGAGCTCATTATAGTGGGACACCAAAGACTATATCATGATTAATAAACTTTTTTTTCCCATTAGGCTGGTTCTCTGTGTGATTTTGCTCCCCTCTGACCAGACAATTCTTGTTACTGTAACCAGCAAGTAGTACTTGAGATGTGTAGGTGACATCATGAACGCATCACTGCCTTGACTTTATACTGACTACACACTCAAATCCACCTGCCATATCATTGGCTGAGGTAAACTTCTGCGTACTAACATTCCTTATTAGAATAGAATAACATTTTTACCAGCCTAGATACTAGAAAACACTGCCATTACTCTTGACGTTTGACCTCTGCTCACCTCTGATGTTTCTGGATAAGGTGAGACACAGATGCTGGAAGGGCTGTCCTGAGCATGTCTTCTTGGCAACCGCTGGAAGAGCTCTTCCGTCACAAAAGGCATGAGGGGAGACAGGAGGCGGAGTCCCACCTCCAAACAGGTGTAGAGAGTCTGTCTGCAGATGTCCGCCTGCTTTTGTCCCTCTGAGTCTGTACTGCTCAACACCGGCTTCACACTCTCCTACAACGGCAGAAAAAACCTCTCAAATTTAACAAATTCCCCACCAAAAATCTTATTAGATAATGTCTTATTTAGAAATTTGTGTGTATTAAACATACGAATGAAGGGGTCACATGCAAATATGTGAATTCATTACCAGATAGACATCGCAGAGCTCGTAAAGCCAGAAATTGTAGATGGCAGTGGTGATTGTGGGAAAATCGTAGGCCTGAAATCCACTATCACACAGTGCTACTGCTGCGCTCAGACGGGACAGAATCCAGCGGTCAGACACATTTTGACTGCCACTCAGCTGAGAGACACAGAGTCACATGTTCAGATATGAACAGAGAGGGAAATCAACCTACAATACACTGTTCACAAGTACTGAACATATAGTTAGCATGTCCTGACACATCCTCCATTCATCTATCACTTCCTCCTCTCCATTTCTCTCACCTGAGCTTTCTCCCAGGGCACAAATCCCTCTCCCAGAGTCCTTATGGCGAACTTCACTGCATTCCACAGCTTGTTACAGAAATGCCTGTATCCCAGAATCCTGTTCACATCCAGATTAATGTCTCGGCCTGGGAGAAATAAACAAAAAAAAGCACAAAATAATACTTCATATAACTATATCTTGAACTGGGGCTGTGCAATTAATCAAAATAAGTTTTGATTTTGGCCTCCAACGATTATGAAAATACAATAATCGAGATAAAAGGATTATTGTGCCCCATTCCAGCAGTGTGCTTTCGCTCCTCCATAAAAGCCAAATTTCACATGAAAATCAGTAAAATCACATAACGTGACTTTTGCAAAATGGAACGTGCTTGATTTATTAAAGTTGATTAGATTTATTCATGTTTTTAAAAGCACGAAAGAGAACTTGCGCTGTTCCTTGAGAGACTTTCTGTGCATGCGCTCAGAGACGGAACAGAACATGGGCATGTAAAGTCATCTTTCAGCTCAAAGTGTGCACCTAAACGGTCAAATACACGCAAAAAATGTGTCAAAATGTGGCACTTCGTGATTATTCACGTAAAGTTTACATTAATTTATTACATAACAGATGAAGGGTTATGTAATAAATGAACGTAAACAATTGAGAATGGAAATACGTGTGTGACAGTAAATTGGATCCGTGCGGCTCTTAAAGTGACAGTGGGCTATATTCCTGCCACCGAATGTGTGCTTAATATTAATCAAACAACAAAAGACAAAAAAAATGAACAAATCACTCACTGCTCTTGACTGAAGGACTTTTGTAGCTTAAATAAGAAACAAAGGAAGTTTCATTCTTACAGTAAAGACTATGCTGTTTTATTTTACAATAGATTATTCAGTTTCTGTAGTAGGCGTTTTAACTCAATACTTTAGACTTGCATAATCGTGTTAAATAATTGTGATTACAATATTGGCCAAAATAATCATGATTATGATTTTTGTCATAATTGAGCAGCCCTATATTGAACTAATCTAAAAGGTGCTTCAATGCTGTATTTGTAAAGTACACTAATAAATTTATAATATTTCTACTATTTTTGTACTACAGTAACATTGTGTAAACTAATATTCATCTACTACTATAACAGACAGATCAATGTAGATATGCTTTTTATTTTTTTTTATTTTTACCTTGACTGGTATAAGCACACAGAGCAAATCTGAGCGCATCTGTCCCACATTCTGGAATTCCATTGGGATAGTCGGATTTCTACAGAGTGGACAAAAAACAGAATGTCATAGAAAAGCAAGGGTACAAAAATAAGAGATTTCAAGAAACCGGGTTATACCTGTCCCTGTTTGGCCTTCTCAATCTCCAGAGAGTCTAGATTGCTGTCTGTTAGCTGAGCATGAAGACCCTACACACACACACACACACCTCCAATTCATTTTTGCGCAATAACACCTTATGTAGCTACGGGGTGTTGCTGGAAGAGCTGTTGTTGTTTTGTTACCTCCAGTGAAATGCCAGTGATGACGTCCAGAGGATCAATGACGTTACCAAGAGACTTGCTCATTTTCCTGCCATGGGCATCCCGTACAACTGCATGCAAGTACACCTGAACGAACACATCAGATTTACACCTCAAGTTATGAAACATGTTAGTCTAGCTTTGATTGCAATGACACATCTTGATACATCAAGTTCAGCAGTTTGACAGACATTCACTTTTAAAACTCCAATAATCAAATATATAAGATGGAAAATATATAATATAGAAACTCACACACGTCAACACACCCACCTCTTTGAAAGGTAGTTTTCCTGTGAGTTTGAGGCCCAACATGACCATACGAGCCACCCAGAAGAAAAGGATATCATGGCCAGTCTCTAACAGAGTGCCTGGGTAGAAGACTCTCAGATCCTCTGACTAAGAAACATA
>JAUZSZ010000123.1:9658846-9671067 GCA_034780575.1 Labeobarbus marequensis | reverse complement strand
GTGGTCATTTTTGAACACCTTTAGTGTTGCTAACTGTTCTCTTTCTGGTCCTCCTTTCTCCTCCTCTTCCTGTTCTTTTTCTTCTTCAGAGAAGGGATCGTCGACCTGCTGAGTGGCATCCATCCTCCTCTCTAGCTACAAGAACAAAAGTGTTGTTACAACGAAAATATGGTTGTCATAAATACCACCACAAGGTATATATGGATGTTTTAGGCTCTATACACACAAGCAACATATTATACAATAGTATCAGCATTCTCTGATGAATAGCGATGCATGTGTGACAAACAGTTTACTTTAACACACTTTTATAATATAATGACATTATTATGACTTTCTAATCATTTCGTAATCGAATGAAGTTTTCATAAGTGCCACACTGGCAACAGTGTCTATTTGGCTAGAATAAATGCACTAATTGTCAGAAGTATTTAATCAGAAATAATGTTTCCCTTCAAAATGCAAATGTAAACATGCACAACGATCATTATTTTTACATTTGTACTGATATATTGTGTGTGATCTACTTCATTTTTTAAAAAAACGTGCGCTTGTGTCTGTACAACCTGTGCTTCTTCAGTGAAGTGTATGGTGTAATGCAGCAAAAACACACCAAAAAATAACGCAAACCTTGATTTTTAATGAAATTGTTTTCATTTTTATTTTGGTTTTCTCCAGAGGCTCAGTTTTTTTTTCCCACACAGGGACAATCAAGGAACATCAAAACATTTAAAATATGCAATAAAGAATATTCAGTGACACCTAAAAGTATGGGCTCAGTTATGAGACATAACAGAGTACACAAATTAAAAAATGTGCACCAACAATCAATTCAACATTCTAAAACTATCATCTTTCCGTCTGCGTAATCTAAAATACTTTCCTGTATCATCCATGTCATTAGTCATAGTCATCCTCCTGTAGACGTTGGCTGGCGTCCAAGCGAGGTTAAGATTCAGTAAATAACCCTGTTATTCTGAACCTTATCTTTCTTTCAGTCCGTTTCTTTTCCTTCATCTTTCACAACATACTTTTCCAAACTTTTCTCCAAATACTGCAATCAGACCCACTGAGGTCACGTCGAAGTGCCATTATCTCACAGAATTGCCCTGTTCTAGTGCAAAAATAACTAAATAAAACATTGAAACACTATAATAATCATTTTTACTTGAGTTCTTTGCAGACAACAAGAAGCAAAGGTTACAGTGAAAGAAAAATTAGATGTTACCATCCTCCTGACCCCACCATCTATCCATTTCTAACATTGATTCTAACTGGATGTTTGCCACTTTATTCTTCCCTGTTCTGTACAGAGAGGAGCTGATCATCAGAATGGTAAAGAAATACACAAAAAAGTGAGTGATTTGTAATCGTAAATACTGTTATCCACCCATTCCGTGTTTAAAAACATTCTTTCTGCCTTCCTCTGGTTATTTTTGGCTCCATTTGTCTAGTGCTAATTTCTACTTGACTTGATTGAGACACTAAAAGTTGTTCCATATGCATTTTGCTACATGTACTCAAAGTTGAACACACTACCACCTCCCCAAACACCTTTGTTTACTTCTTAAGCATCCTCATCGGCCTCTTCCTCAAACTCGCCCTCTTCCTCGGCGGTGGCGTCTTGGTACTGCTGGTACTCGGACACCAGATCATTCATGTTGCTCTCTGCCTCAGTGAACTCCATCTCGTCCATCCCCTCTCCCGTGTACCAGTGGAGGAAAGCCTTACGCCTAAACATGGCCGTGAACTGCTCGGAGATGCGCTTGAACAGCTCTTGGATGGCCGTGCTGTTGCCGATGAAGGTGACGGCCATTTTGAGACCCCTAGGCGGAATGTCGCAGACGGCGGTTTTGACGTTGTTGGGGATCCATTCCACGAAGTAGCTGCTGTTCTTGTTCTGGACGTTCAGCATCTGCTCATCGACTTCCTTCATGGACATGCGGCCACGGAACACGGCAGCGACGGTCAGGTAGCGTCCGTGCCTTGGATCGCAGGCCGCCATCATGTTCTTGGCATCGAACACTTGCTGCGTGAGCTCAGGCACGGTGAGGGCGCGGTACTGCTGGCTGCCTCGGCTGGTCAGAGGGGCGAAACCGGGCATGAAGAAGTGCAGACGAGGGAAGGGCACCATGTTGACAGCTAGTTTGCGCAGGTCAGCATTGAGCTGGCCGGGGAAGCGCAGGCAGGTGGTGACACCGCTCATGGTGGCGGAGACCAGATGGTTGAGGTCGCCGTATGTGGGAGTGGTGAGTTTGAGGGTGCGGAAGCAGATATCGTATAAGGCTTCATTGTCTATGCAGTAGGTTTCGTCTGTGTTCTCCACCAGCTGATGGACGGACAGTGTGGCGTTGTAAGGCTCCACTACGGTGTCAGAGACTTTTGGGGAAGGCACCACGCTGAAGGTGTTCATGATGCGGTCTGGGTACTCTTCACGGATTTTGCTGATCAGAAGGGTACCCATGCCAGACCCGGTACCACCGCCAAGGGAGTGAGTCAGCTGGAAGCCCTGCAGGCAGTCACAGCTCTCAGACTCCTTACGGACCACATCCAGGACAGAATCAACAAGCTCCGCACCCTCTGTGTAGTGGCCCTTGGCCCAGTTGTTACCAGCACCGCTCTGTCCTGTAATGTGACACACATCAGACTGTGAAGGTGAGGCATTTCACATCCTTCGCGTTTGCTAATTTAATTTGATATTTTGACATATTTTGCACATTTTTAACATATTCTCTTTTGCCAGTCACTCACCAAATACAAAGTTGTCTGGTCTGAAGATTTGTCCAAATGGTCCTGAACGCACGGAGTCCATGGTACCAGGCTCCAGATCAACTAGAATAGCTCTTGGTACATATTTACCTCCTCCACGAGAGACAGAGAGACAGAAACAAGGGGAAAAGCAGACCAGCTCAGTACACATAAGAAATTAAATCTATAAAAGAGTGTATTTTAATGTATCTACATGTAGGTTTAGGGCTTTGAAAAAAAGGATGTAGGGTATGATGAGGTAAGATGTCCTCTACATGTTTATTTTTTCGTGACCTCTAGATGTCACCAAGTCTTATCTCAACATATTTATAGCATTGTTATTATGCTTTAATGTTAACTTAATTACAGCGGTATACAGTATTTATATTTGTAGAGTAAAAATATTGTTTTCTAATCAAATTAAAAAATTAAAAAGAGACCCCCCCAGAACTGGGGCAAAAGGTTCCCCGTGCAATGTTGTTGCTGGTGTTAATTTAAGAATTATTATCATTCATGGAGTATTTATATAATTATTAAATGTAACATTTAAAATAATTATATTCTATAACTGAATTGTCAAAATTCATACATTTAAATTAAATCATTAAAATTACTTTAGAAACCAAATTAGCAAATCTATTGCCATAAAAGTCAGCATTAAACAGAAATCTTTTCTTCTCCATTATGAAGTGTTTCCAAGTTAAACAGCTTCTCTCAAAAAAAAAAAAAAAATGTAGAGCTGGACGTGATTTTCTCCATCGGGAATTAGTTGGATTGTTGGATGGATCGTTGTTGTTTGCTAATTGCCGCACTTGTTTCATGTGAGTGACAGGTTGCTGGAGAGGAGGGATTTTGGTCCTGTCCTCACGCCAGTATACACATCATCAGAGAGGAGATGTCATGGGGGGAGGGGGTAGCAATGTTTTTGATTAAAGGTTATGGTGGCTTTTTTAATGATGTGCACAGATAAATCATTTATCATAAAAATATGAACTTTTGCTTTCTTGGTGACTTTAATAATATATTAGTTGATGTATCATTATCCTGTACATGTTCAATGCATCTCTTACACTTTAGCAGTAAATGCACACTGTTCTTAAAGGGGCATCTTCCCCATCTTGCCCCAAACGTGTGTCTCAGTAAAGCACCTGTAGCCTCGTTGTAGTAGACGCTGATTCTGTCCAGCTGCAGGTCACTGTCTCCATGGTAGGTTCCTGTTGGGTCAATCCCATGTTCATCGCTGATCACCTCCCAGAACTGCAAACACCACACAGCAGTTTAAAGCATCTCCTCACTTGCAATTAAATGTAACTCAGTATTCATTTCAGTAATTCATTTATACAAGGCTACATAAAATCGCCCCGTAAATCACATTTGAAAAAGTGTAAACTAATCTATCGCTAATCTGTAATCTGCAATGACTGGAATCCGTTCAATGAGTTTTAGCTGAGAAAGCTTTATGGATGTTTAAATCATTAATTCTATGTTACTGTCCAAGTGACCTTAATCTGAGAGAGAAGCGGAGGGAGGGAGGGTCGAGATGGACTTAACAAGGCTGCGAGCGAATGGAGAAAGAAAAGATTGTTCTAAGATATTGAAAATAATTGTTTTGAAAGAATGAGGCCAATAAACTGGAAGGCACTGACTGACAAAGCCCTACTGTGACCCTGTTCTGACACTCTCGCCTATCAAAACCTGCCTACATTTCTGCTGTGTCATCACATTATATCATCATAATATACCATCCGGACACATATGAAATCATTCGGCTTCACCTATTGGATCTTTTTAAAATTAAGACGATTATCCCATCTTTCTTGAATACACTAAATTTGGCCAATTATTTAATCTACAAAATCAAAGGTCCCATAAATATGCAATTAACTCATTAATTATTCATATTTCATTTATATCTGTACCATAGCAGGGATGGGCTGCAGCTGTTAGAGCCATTAAGTCCATTTGTGAATGCCTCCTCGTCCCCACCCTGACCTCAGATGAGTTCAACAGACACTCGTAATCTCATCATTTGAAAGGCATGTCGAAGTCTCATAAAGGATGAAGATGATTTAGCCTCATTTCTCATGGACATCTCATGGGCAATCTTTAAAAAATGTGCATCTTTAATGAGGCCATGGGTGTGAATATGTCCTTGTTGCTGGCTTTAATGTCTGTGTTGATGAGACAGAAAATCAGATTTAATGGATTAATTGGATATTTAAAATTCATAATACTTTTGCTAGAACAATTATAGTAAAAAGACAGCTAATTTTAGCGCAAATTAAACAATGACTCCCACTAAAATAACGTGATTTAACTTCATAATTTCACATTATTAGGCTATTTCTATTATTACTATGCCATTTTTTTCATTGTCATTCTCCAGCGCCCCACCCTTCCCATCATCCACCGCTGGACCACTGAATCACAGCGGTCAATATCCGCACATCGATAAAAATACGTATTTGATTCAAACTCAGACAATACTCGCTAAAATCATTTCGCGTGAAAATGATGTTAAGGTATGCGGTTGTAATATTAGTGCCACGTGTCATGGCTCGCGCACCGGTCCTGACAGCTGTTTAAAGGGCTCGTGACACTGATAACGGGTAGTGATGGTAATCACTGAGAGCTGTTCACATCGGATCCGCCACACCCGGTGCAGAGTTGTAAAGAATGAGAGAAAGAAAGAGGACAGACCCCCCTTTCCCCAGCGAATCCCTTCACCCACAGCTCTGATTTACAGACAAAGAGATTTATAGTTAGAGTGTGCGGAATTTGAGCATCATTTATCTAGAGAAATAGCTGTACAGACTGTGTTCAAGAAATAGTGGGAATGAATGAGGAGTGGGATCCGCATATTTTGGGCGTGAATAAAAGGGGGTTCAGATGAGGAAAAAAAGACAAAGCATTGCAAAGGGAAAAAAAAAGATTCTTGTAAATAAACGGGGTCTGCTCAACGTGTTGCCATAGTGTAATGCATTATTAATAACCTCTGGTTGCAAAGCAAAATAAAATAGGCATGTTCTGCAAAATATGTTTTAATATATCTAATATGTTGAGAAACAAAATTCTATTTTAGATTAGGTCAAGATTTCAACTAGAATAGCACTGGCATTCTTTACACATACTGGATTCATTGTTGCATTCTGAGACACTTACTTAGTCGTAGATGCTAAATATAAATAACTCACTTTATACTCTGAAAAACTGTTCTTACCTTGGCACCGATTTGGTTTCCGCACTGACCGGCCTGGATATGAACAATCTCCCTCATTGTTAGAAATTGTGTGAGAAGTTCTCAAATAAATCTGGAAAGTAACGGCGTGCCTCAGCAATAATTTGGAAAAGCCGGACAAAGGCTTTATATTTCTGGACTGTCTCCAGAACGAGGCTGGTTTAGTAGTGGGCGGGGCGCTGCTGGATGTTGAGAAACCTGATTGGTGCAAGACACATTTTAGGGAGTGCCAACAAGGATTGTATGTAGAAAAAGAGAAAAGTCTTCTGTTTGTATCCAGTTGTGCTTTTCTTATTAAGATTTTTTTAGTCACAGTTTTGAAGCAAATCTCCTTCCTGACTAATGCTTTTACATCCGTTTAATCTGTATCTTTACTATCTAGACAAAATGTGCCCTTGAACAATTGCTCTTCTATGAAAATACACATATGCATTGTCAGAGTCATTGTTATGTCGGATAAATATAAATGTTATACATTATTGTTTAACTTATAGTTTAATTTTAATTAATACAGTTTACCCACTGTTTTTTATGGATACAAAAGGGGGACAATGATAAAATATTTATTGACTACAGAGCATAAAAGAAGAGAATTGTCAAAAGCTTTCTGCACTGACAAACCAATATGGAGCTGATAAAAGAACCAGAGTATCAGAGAGACTGCAGACTTCCTTAAGTTAATATACTGTATAACAACAGTCTAAAGGAATCATGAAAGAAATAAAGAAATATACAGAAAAATGACCTCTGAAGTGGTAAACATGTTCCTTACTAGCCCACTCTGGACTTCACATTTGCAAAATAATAATAATAATTTTCTCCTTTTATGCCCTAAATAAATAAATAAATAAATAAATAAATAAATATGTAGGAGTGATGAGAGATTCATCTTCGATCTACCCACTTGTTTGCAAAGTTGCCTATATTCTGCCACATCATAATAATAATAATAATAAACATCCTTTGATCAGTCATAATGACATAAAAAGTCGAAATGATGAGATACTAAGTCATAAAATTATAACCTATAGAATTCCAGTCAGAATTATAACTCAAACAATTAAAAAGCTTTCAAAAATAGCTATGAAACGAACGGTCCAAGTTATGACATAAAAAGTCCAAAATAAAGTCATAGTTATGACTTACTATACTTATGACACATAAAATCGACTTTTTAGATTATAATTATGACTTTTTATATTATAATGTCATAATATTTGCATAATTATGATTTAGAATCTCATAATTACGATAATTAGGACTTTTTGTGTCATTATGATTTACCAAAGCATGATTCTGAAAGGATGAAATGGGCGTATTTGTTTAGATATCTAGGAGCAAACAAATGAAGGTGTCATATTCTATCTACCTCCTACTATCTACGACCGTCGTAAAACCTAGTGAACTACCTACCTAGCCTGAATTTTGCGCATCGCGAACGCCCAGAAGTGTAGTGCCGCTAGGGAGCGCACTAGTCTCGAGACACCGCCTGAGTGTTGTGATGGGCGTGGCCGACTTTGCGTGATTGCGACGTGCTTTTTGCCATTGACAGAACTGAGACAACACGAGCCATGTTTACTTCGTTTTTAACGAAACATCAGCAATCGGTAAGAACATATGGGTTTATCTAAACATCACGAAGTTTCTGAACTTGTGATTCCCAACACCAAAGTAAACTTTAATCGCGTGAAATGCAGCACAGCCGCTGCTAAGTAACGTTAGTAGCCAAGCGTTTCCTGTTGCAAAATACATTAGTGCCTCTGAACACGTACTGGTTGATATAACTTTAGTTCTACATACGATATATTCGTACGGTTTGTTGTTGTTAGAGATATGTTTATTTATCGCCGACGTTTATTGTTCGTTATGGCATAAGATGCATGTTGCTTTTAGTCGTTTAGCCTTTTACAGTGAGTTTTGGTTATTAATATTTAACTAGATGCAGAACTTTATAATAGTGTCGATTATATGGGAATAGTTTTATATGAAGATTTTAGAACTTATTGTGTATTGTGTAAGTTTTACATGTGCGATAAACTACTAACCTAGCATTGTGCAGATCTCTTCTACAGTAAAGTGCTTTTTTGATTAGGTTTTTGATTTGTCAACAAGTCCGTGATTTAAAAGTGAAAAGAGCTGTAGTTGATTTACAGAACATACTCAAATGAGAGACATAAACTAGAAGTCTTCAACATATTCCGCTGAACTCTTGAGGTTAACTAGTGCTGCCTGTGTTTACTCAGATGTCATATCTAAAATATTCCCAGCATGTGTTGATCTAGTGACTGATGCCTTTTAAATGATGCTGCTTTCTTTCTTCAGATCTAATTCAGGATGTTTTACACCTGTGGTCCCAATGAGGCAATGGTGGTCTCAGGTATGCTGCATCTGTTGGGCTTTATTACACAGTTATGACAGTTATGTATGTAAATAAATGTATAAGTAAAAAATCCTCCGGATTTGAACCGGATAGCTTGTGACTAATGATTGTCACCCATCAGACTTTTAAAAGAAACTGTGGAGTTCTGTAATAATCATACACATCAATGATATTGTGGAAACAGCCTTCTTTTCTTAATGTCCAATGCAGAACTGGTTTCAGCTGTTCATCTGACTTTCATTCACAGATCAAAACGTAACATAAAGTTCACTGTAATACTTGTGATTGTTTTGTGTTGATAAATATCAGTGGTTACACATTAAGATTACTTTAATGCTCTGGGGAAAATCCCCAGCAGGCTCACATTTACTGAGACAAGGTTAATGCAGTCAAACTACACTGTACAGAGGGGCAGAAAATAAGTCACCAGCTCCATTATGTCTCTGTAAACAGTTGACATGCAATGGCAGGAAATGTGCTTATGAGTGTCTTTGGTTATGTTGGAAATCCTGTATGGGATTGACATTGCTTTTTAAACAGAGAAACATTTTGTACCATGATTTGTGAAATTTGCTTGTGGATTTGTGTGAATTTCCAGCAATTTAATGTTATGATGATATGTGTTTGTCTGCTGTTAAACTAGAAGTGTGTCCTGATAGTAAAAGTGAATCATTTGTGCAGTGGTTGCCAGTTTTTTTGAAATAGGAATTGTCATCATTTTTATTGTTAAATGTTGTAGAAGTAGTAAAAGTAAAAGTCTCTAATTGCATCAAAAATACAGTAAGTCATGTTGTAAAGTATTTTTGCAATTTAAAATAACTCTTTTCTACTTTTATATAATGTAAAAATTAATTTATTCCTGTGATGGCGAAGCTGAATTTTCAGCAGTCGGCAGTTACATGATCTTTCAGAAATCATTCTATGCTGATGCTGATATTTTTATGGAAACCGTGAATCTAAATTTCTTTTAAAAAAAGACTCCAGACTTTTTTTCTTTTAATGCAAAACATAGTTTCATGGCCAGTAATAAATATATATTAAGTATATTGTGTATATGTATCTTTATTGGTAGATATTGGTTATTTAGTTTCCACTTTTTTTAACTTTCAGATCATGCTCACTTAATTTTTAATAACACTTCATTTAATTAAAATAATTCAATTTTCTAATAATCTATTTAGACAAAATAGTAGTAAATAGTATTATTGACCATTTATTATTTACCAGCCATAACATGAAAATAATTATCAACTTCAACATACGATTTTTTTATTCATTTTGGATATACCTCCCACTCCTATCTAGTGAATTGCCGCAAAGTATGTTTTTAGTCAAGTATTGACACTTTATAACAGCAAACCAAATCTCTCTGTGTTGTGTCGCTTTCAGGATGTGGCCGCTCTCCTCCTCTGTTGATTGCTGGTGGAAGAGTGTTTGTTTTTCCCTGCATTCAGCAAATCCAGCGGTATGTATAGAATTACACTAGAAGACAGAAGACTAGAACGTGTTAGTGCAAGAACACACGTGTAGAGAAACCATTCTGTTTAAGCAGGTGCTGCAGTGCGAGTCACTAATGTAATTGCAGAAAAGACTGGGAGTCTCGGGCCTCATGAATGATGGGAATAAGAACAAGTGGCAGCCCTGTGTGCAATAGAGACTCCACTTGTGTTTACATTCCTCTCCACGTATACATGGCGAGGATTAATGAATCACTCAGTCCTCAGATCACTGCAGTAGTTTGTAGATTACTGCGGATGAATATGCCTTAGCTGCACAAAGTCTGTTGATAATTTAATTACTGTACATTAGCAGTCACATCTGTGAGGTCATGCTCAGCCATCAGTGTGCAGAACAATATGTGGGTGTGGCTTGACTTTTGGGGGCGGGGTTATCTATTTGCTCAAATAATGGGAGACAATAGATATTTTTGGTTATGGAATCTTGTATAAAGGGTAATTGTGTTGATTTTTCCTTGCAGTGCTCAGTTTATATCTCACAGTTCAGACTTTTTTTTTGGTTAATTCTGAGAAAAAAGTCAGAATTGTGAGATAAACAAAGCAGGTGTTAACTCAATTCTGAGAATAAAAGTCTGAATTGTGAGATTTATAATATTATAAATTATAACTCATATTGCGAGAAAAATTTTAGAATTGTGAGAAAAAGTCAAAAATATCTGTTTTATTTTTTATTTTGTGGCAGAAAAAAACAATTACAAGACGTAACTTGAGAATTCACAGCAAAACAAACAAACAAAAAAACAAACAAACACTAAAACTAAAATAAATAAATTGTGAGGAAAAAAGTATTTTTTATAATTTTTTTTATTCCATGGTGGAAACAGGCTTCCATATTCGGGAAACATGTTTGGGAAATCTAATTTTTTTGCAATTTAATTTGGATAGCGTGTGTATCTGCCTTGGTTTAAGTATGGTTTATTTTTGAAAAAATGCTTTATGACTAGGTTTTCACTCTCGTTTTTCTTTGCTCCCAGGATCTCTCTCAATACTCTGACTCTGAATGTGAAGAGTGATAAGGTCTACACCAGACATGGAGTACCAATCTCAGTAACGGGCATTGCTCAGGTTAGAGAGACACATGTTGCAGTCATTTATTGCATACATCTGTTGAACAGTCTGTAAGTGCCGCTGTTCATGTGTTCTGCAGGTGAAGATCCAGGGTCAGAATAAAGAAATGCTGGCCACAGCCTGTCAGATGTTCATGGGGAAGTCTGAGGGTGAGATTGCTCAGATTGCCCTGGAGACCCTTGAGGGACATCAGAGAGCCATTATCGCCCACCTGACTGTGGAGGTACTGCCACGTGCTTTTTAGAGTGTTTTTATAAGAAGATTTCAAAGAGGACTGGAGGGTTTTAGTGCTGAAATAAACAAGCAACCTTTGCTGACTGAAACATGAGATGTGCAGCTAACTGTTCTGGTGCTGTTAGCTGATTATTTGTTATTTATTGTACAATCTCTCTTTCTTTTTGTCTGCAGGAGATCTATCAGGACCGCAAAAAGTTCTCCGAGCAGGTCTTTACGGTGGCTTCCTCTGACTTGGTCAACATGGGGATCGGTGTGGTCAGCTACACTCTCAAAGATGTGCATGATGATCAGGTGACTATAATCATGCACCACACACCCTAAAATACACTACTATTCTTGTAGTCATTGTGAGTTTTTTTTTTTTTTTTTTTGAAACAAGGCTTTTATGGTCACCAGGAATGCATTCATCTGACAAGAGAATGATAAAATAGTAGTATTTTAATTAAAATATTTTAAAATGTCATTTATTTTTGTGAAGGCAAAGCTGAATTTTCAGCAGCATCAAAGCTCCAGTCCAGTAATGCACAGACAGTTTGAAATCACAGCATTTTTCTGAAATAGATCTTTTGTGACATTATAAGAATATTTTATGTCACTTTTTATGTATTTAATGAGTCCTTGCTAAATAAAAGTATTAATTTCTTGAGAAAAAAATTCATGACCTTAAACTTTTTGAAAGGTAGCACATCCACCTTTTTCTTCAACGCGGAAGTAAGCCCATGGGCGAGACTTCCAGTTCATTAGCCTAGCCGCTATGGGAAATAACGAGAAGAATAACAACGTGCAGTAAACAGTAAAACTGTTTGCACTACAAAGCAGTGTGTTCATAATTAAGATAATACATTAAAATGATATGATAAGACACACTAATTTTCAATATCAAGCAGCAAAATGAGCTGTTTTGTACATCTAAAAATAGCTGGACACAATTGAGACCAGAAGCTAGACCCATAGAATTTCTAAATTGCCGTGCTCGATCTTACGGCAAGAAAAATGTGGATAATCATAATATTATGTATATACGTATATCACT
>JAUZSZ010000123.1:9560454-9571107 GCA_034780575.1 Labeobarbus marequensis | reverse complement strand
TCCTCTAACTGAACTAAATCATTTTTATTACTATTAAAAAAAAATCTAAACAACGGTGGGGGACGGTGCCGCGGTGGGCAATGACGTAACCGGTGTGGCGGCTTAACACCGGTATCACCGCCAACACCGTCTATCGCGGCAAGCCTACTGGGTACACTTTTTAGCGAGTCCGTTTTTACGTAGCTTACTGCAAGTTTCGCTGCAGTTTCAAAGAGAACCGAGTAGCACAAAAACATGGATTCAAGACGTAAACCCTGGCACGTTTTTATACGTTGCTTCAGGTACGTATGGCGGCAGTTCAGAATTCAAATATCCAGCGACCGTCGCTAAAAATTAATGCTCTACCGTGTTGGAAATATGCCCTACACCAAACCCAACCCTAAACCTACCCGATAGTGTTGAGAAATGCAAACCTGATAAAAAAACACATTTGTTGATGCAACTGTGCTATTTGAACTTCCTTATATGCAGATTTGAACTGTTTTGTCGAATTGTAGTTACACAGGGTTCGAACCAGAGCTCCTCGTCCCTCAAGTACGTCTCCGCACTCCGTGAGCTACCGAACAAACTTACGGTCTATGAAAACCAATAGATATGAAGCTGGATATGTGTGATGCTAATGTTCAAAAGCATCAATTTTCAACTTTCCCAGCATATTAATATTGTTTTGAAGTCATAACATGATATTCTTTAAGTAATTGAGTGAAAATTACGCTTTATTAATCAAAACTCTCTATATTTGTGTGAAAATATAAATAAAAGCCATCAGAGTTTTACTGCCTCTAGTGTTCATTTCTTTTGGAAAGTGCAGTGATATGTACTTCTTGGTACTATATGTACTAAAAAGTGCACCCAGGTACGTTTATGCCAAAAGACCAGGTAGTTTAAAACCGTCTAAGACTAAAGGAAACTGCCTTCGCAGCCGAGAATGCTTCTGAGCATCTTACGCTGTTTGATGAATTTGGCAGAATCAACACCTGAAAAGTTTAACATTTGAACGGACCCAAGCAGAATAAATGACACTACTGTATTCAGTAGAGCTGCTTATAGCTGAATTGAACTTATTTCATTATTAATGAACTTTTCAAAGTTATTGGACTGAACTGAATCAACACTGAACTGTCTGGAGCTGAATAAAGACACTATTGTCATGCCACAGCTGCTTTATGACAGAATTTGGATTGGTCTCATTTTTGGAGTTTGCATCATTGATTCTGTTACTTTCCAGTTTAATACGTCGAAGCTGCTTTGAAACAATATGTACTGTATAAAACGCTATAAAACTTGACAGAGAATCATCCCTTTATCATACTTTTATCAGTAGAAATGTCTAGATATATTTTACAGTTCTGCCTCTGTGTGCTACAGTATCTGATTTACAGGTTTCAAATGGCCACATGCATGGTATCTGCAATGTGCTCTGTGATTCACGAGTTCACCCTTACATCTAATCTGATAACAAATAGTAAGCATATTTTGGCGTGCTGTCCTAGGGGAGGGCCCCGAGCCCGGAATATGCCCCCGAACCCAGAGAACTCCCCCTATCCCTAATATAGGATAAAAATAGATTAGGGGTGAGGAGTTGGTGTGGAAGAGGGATGCAGGAAAACTGTCATTGGACAGAGGTAGGGAGGCTGCATATATTCACGTATTGTGCTCGTTAGGATAGTTAGCTAAATGAATTGCACCTGTGCCAGATTAGTTGTTTAACTGATCGTGCTCCTCCCAAATCTTGTTAATAAAAGATCATATATAACATGGCTGTGTGTGAACAGTGTTACTTCAGTGAGTTGCGAAACACAGCTGGTTGTAAAATTAAAATGAAAGTGCAATTAAACAGGCAGGATAATGAATAAAAAAATAAATAAATAAATAAATGTGCATCCAAATACTGGACCTGTCAATGATGCTGCAGTGTAAATGCAGAATCAAATACAGTGTAAATGCACGTCAATCAGACATGAACACAACGTTTCAAAGGTTTATTTTAAGGTCCACTTCTTTCTATTAACTACAACTTTTGCCTCAAACTCCTAATTACTGCTTATTAATAGTTATCAATCTTGTAGTTATATTTAGGTATGGGGTCGGATTACAGTCATGCAGAATAAGGCATTAATATGTGCTTCATAAGTACTAATAAACAGTACTTATTCATAGTGATGCATTGACTGCATTTGTATCCAAAGACACTGCAGATATTCTCTTATCTCGTGCTTTTTGTTTAGGTTTAGGGTCCAGTGTGTTATTATCACATGTGGTAAAGCATTTTAGCCTTTTAATATTTCAATTCCAATCTGCTGGGATATGTACAACCATCATAATAAAACATTGCCAGATTCATGTCTGTCTGTTTCAGATAAACCCATCACCAGTCACTGGACATTGTTTGACAGACTTGGTCATACAGCAGTATTGCATTATTTAACTAATAAAATGTAAACTGTCCAGCATATGTTACTGTAGTTAGAGGTCAAAACAGACTGTTGTAGCTTGGTAAGCTAACATTACATTTAATCATTGAAATCATTTATACACATTTAAGAACTGAAAACTATAAAGTCAACAAAATGCCATTTAATCCAGAGAAAAAAAAGGGAAGGGTACAAGATGTTTGTGTGGGTCTTATCTTAAAAACAGGTTTCGAAGCTGACGTAAAGCTGCTTTTTTCAGTCTTGCATAATTATTCATTATTCATTATTAATTATTATTAATTATGCAATTCAAATGATAGAAGAATGATAGACATGGAACTTGCAGGGCAGTCAAAGGTGCAGATACATTACTGTAGGACAGGCTGATGACGCAAGAAAGAGAGAGAAGAGAGATAAGCCACTGAATGAATAAATGAGCAGCTGAAGAGACGATTAGACTGATGCCATTTTGCCTCTGTCCTATCTGACAACGACAAGGAAAAACCTTCTGGCCTTAGAAACATGAGCACTCAATGCCTTAGGCCTTGTTCACAATAAAGCCAATTCTGATTTGGTTTTCAAATCTGATATACTGCACTAACTCTCCACTGTTCAAGTGATGAAATCTGATTTGTTCGTTCAGACAGTCTAATGGTGAATATCTAGTGTATCCACACTGGTTGCCATAATAACTTTGGGCATTTCCACAACAGAAAAATCTCTGGGGAGGCGTTTGACGACTGGATTTTGCAAGTTCCGGTTTGACGATGTGGAAGTAGTTGGGTCAGTCTGAATGAAGTGTGAATTCCTAAAGCACACCTTAAACCATTTCTTTGGACGTCCTAACTAGTGCGATTGATGTCTACATCACAATGCATTGCAGCAAATATTGATTACATGAAAGCATAACTTTTACAAATCTTTGCATTTTTCTAAACACCCTTGTGATGCACCATCTCTACTGAAATTAATCAGTTTGCAGTGTTCTCTAAAACAGAGTAAACTCCAGTGTGTGGCATTAGTATGCAAGAGACTACCCTCAACTGTAGCAGTTAATGTGGAAAAATGTTTATAATAAGTTTACAATGAATGTTTTCATAATATAATATAATATCATATATTAGTGCTGTCAAACAATTAATCATATCCAAAATAAAATGTTTACATAATGTGTGTACTATGTATATTTATTATGTACATATAAATACACACACATGCATGTATATATATTTTTTAAAAATATGTTGGAGTCTATTTACACTAGTGCAAATAGCCCGCCTTGTTGGCAGAGGATATTTACACTAACTCCGCCCACCAACGTGTGATTGGGCAAAACAACATTGCAAAAGCCTATAATCAAGCATCAGTTCCAGTGGCGAAGACGGTAAAGCGTGTGCTTTTTGATGCAATCAACCCAAGTTCAAATCTGCCTTTTGACAAACTGTTTTTCTCCCTTTTTAAATCTCATATCACATCAGAAAGGCATTTATTTTCAGTAAAAATGATGGAATAAATTTGAAAACAAATTATCGGGTATTTAATAATTTGAATTAAAATGATAATTTACACAATACATTATTGCTAATTATTGTTCCTGATATTTTAAGTGTAAATAGAATCTATAGCTATTTGCACTTAGTTTGAATAGCATATCACTACAAATTCTAAATATCATGTATTGCTAAGAAAATATGATATTTTTACTTATTGTAAATATCATCTATTGCACTTAGTGCAAATAGCCACTGCCTATATTAACTATATTTATATATAATATAAATTATGAATATAAATATATAAATATATACATGTAAACATGTAAATATTTTCAAAATATACAGTGTGTGTATTTATATATACATAATAAATATAGATTATTATGTAAACAAAAACTTTTATTTTGAATGCGCTTAATCATTTGACAGCACTAAATATAATATATAACATGTCAGCTGTGTGGATGCTGTTTTTCCGGATTTTATGCATCTTCATTTTGATGACTCGATATCAGAAGGTATGGCCCGGTTTCACAGACAGGGTTTAGACTAAGCCATGATTAGGCCATAGATCAATTAGGACATTTAAGTGATTTTTACAAACGTGCCTTAGAGAAAACATTAGTGGGGCCTGTTCCATAAAACAAGTTTACCAAATAAGCCAGGCTTATTTCATTTAGTCTGACGTATTTTGAACCAAATCAACTGACAATAAGTCAGACTAACTGAAATAAACCTGGCTTATTTGGTAAACTTGTTTTATGAAACAGCCCCCCGATGTGCTAAAACAGTAGCCACATTTAAATCTAGACCCTAAACACATCTGTTTAGCTATGCATGTAGTGAATGAGCACTGTGCTACGTCCACTGTATTTTATGTATCCTATTTTTTAAAACTATTTTAATTAATTTTGAATTAAATTTTTAATGATTAAAAAGAATATCTGCTTTTATTGTTGTGATTATTTTTATGATTATTTTATTTCCTTTTTATGTAAAGCACTTTGAATTGCCATTGTGTATGAAATGTGCCACATACATAAACTTCCCTTGCCTTCATGTTGTCTTCATTACCTGCTTCTTCATCTTACCTGTTTCTTCAGGGGGGATGCATAGATTTAAAGGGCTGGACAGTAAAACATGTTTACATTTTATTACAAATAAGGTCAGTTCAATGCCCTGTTGAAAAAAAAATAGCATATGCTAGTTAGGTTTGTTTTGAAGCATGGTAGCTGGTTTGAGTAGCTGTAAGCTGGTCCTTAGTTGGTCATGAGCTGGTTATAAGCTAAACATATTAAAATAATAAAAAAGGTATGTCATATCCCCTTTAAACAAAAACATAAAAATTATAACAAAATGTTGTAAAATTAATGAATAGAGCCATTTCATGACATTCATTTCAGTGTAATATCTGATGGGCAGTTTGCAGAACTCATATTTTCTCTTCCTTAAAATAAGTGAACATGGCAATGTTATTTATCTTGTAAGATACTGAGATTTTATTTGCAGTTAATTTCCACGTAAGGCTGCGTGGCTGCAAGTTAGTTGTTGTATTGCAGGATTTTAAAAAAGTAATTGAAATTTTAAAAATGTAAAATTAATTCTCAGTTAATTTCTGAATAGTGAACCCTGTAAGCTGCACATACTGGATTGTATGTTGTGTTTTGTATTACAGTGCTTTTAATAATGCATTGTATTTCATGCTGGGAGAAGAATCTAATGGCCTTATATATAAATGCATTTAAACATTTGGGAAACCTATCTACAATGTTGCTTTTTTCCAGAAGATGTCGTTGTTTCAGTTCTCAATTCAGCCGCGTGACTTAAAACGAATTTAACATCCAAAGAAGCACCGATTATTCAACTATTATGTACCGTGTGAGAGTGACACTGGGAATGCCAAGAAAACGAGAAGGACCACCTGTATGTTTCAGGCAGGATATTTACTGGAGGGACCATCTAGGTAAAGAAGTGCTTTACACACTTAGTAATATTAGACTTGAAATAAAAAAATCTCAAAGTATTGTGATGCGTCAAGGATCCTCCAGAGTCTGAAATAATAGAATTTAAACTTTTAATGTCTTTCCCTCAAAGCTAGTGCCTCAAATTATGAATGCCACAGTTTCAAGGCAGAGTGAACCCTACCTAATTTGTGAAAGATGGGGGAGTCCCATGTTATGTCTTAGAACAGGAAGTGATGTCAGATTATTTTCCTGTGTGGCAGTTATTTACAAGGGAGGCATAACCACTATGATTGACACAATGACTGCTGATCTTACTGTCCTTATTTGTTCATTGGTTTGAGTGGTTGTAGGGATTGGGCATCAGGGTTGAGACTTAACCTGTTCTTTCTGTCCAATCCAGTGCCTCTACCTAGTGTGGTCTTTATCATCTGCACTCAGGATCAAATAGATGAGAGAAAGTGATAAGAAAACTTCCATCACTTGTAAAGTGACCAGCACTGGTGAGTCTAAATTCTACACTGAGGTTGTAGGTTAACAACATACTCTCATATCTCTGTCTATATTATGTTAGAAAGAAAACAAGCTGATGTCATTGATGCACTAAGTGTGAAAATATGCATTAATACGTAACCAAACCTGACTACTTGAAACCACTTTATCCACACACCCACACAGACTCACTGCACTCCTGCAGGTTGTTCCCATTACAGATTTCTGCCTAACACACACTTATCTGTTTGTTCTATGCTCATCAGTCTGAACATACACTCTTTATTTTAGACACCTTCATATCGTACGCTCCATTAGAGGAAATGCATTGCAGATTTTACCTAGTAAACTGAATTTGTACCTTATCTACCTATCTCTATTTTTTTCTCACACTCGTTCTCTTCCCCTGTTTCACTCCTGGTTGTTCTATTTGTGTCAATAAAACTGGGTTATTTATTTGGAGCACGAAGCTGAAAGCAACCAAAAATCCACCACAGGCCATGTGCATGTGCACACATCTCTATACACGTGAGTGAGATCGCAGGTGTGTGTTTGAGGCGGTGTGTGTGTGCAGTGACCAACTGATCTAGAAAATATTTAACCTAATCTCTGTGAATGAGGTATTCAGAAATGTGCACATGTAAGCACTACACCGAATCCTCTCTATTTTTCGCTTTTTTATATAAATACAATTGTATTAAAAGCGCTGTAAGCGATTTCTGCATGACGTGGAAAATGTTTCCACCCCCTGACAGTTATGGCTGAAATAACTGTCCTGTGACTGTCTAGACTGAAAAACAGCAAAGAAAAAATATCTTTTTTATTTATTTTATTTTATTTTTATTTATTATGTTTCTGTAGTGTTAACAGTATTACAAAATAATATATTTATTTTTCTGCTGTATTATTAGGAATGACTTTTATTTTTGTGCAATTAGATTTCTTAACTCTCAAATGTCTTATTTTTCTGAGTGCTGTCTCAGAAGTCATGAATCAATCAATCAATCAATCAATCAATCAATATTAGCCACAATATTTTCAATGCATTTACTATGAAAACAAGTCTGAGCTCTGACATTTCCAAATGAAGCACATTAATCCTGTATTAAGCTGGATTGGCACCAGTAATCTCTATGAACTTTGAACCTTGGTTTTCCAGCAAGAAGCAGGATGTCCATCTTATCCATATTGTGCTTGCAAGAAATCCATTTGGTCTAAGTTTCACATTCTGCATATATTCCAGTAAAGAGAACTGACTGACACCGCAGTGTTACGGTAATGAATGACACATTGTCCACATCAGAGGAGTGTACATTCATATGTGGAGACTTTAAACTCAGCATCTCTGTGTAAATACTGTCATGTGGTGCTGTGTGACTTCATGTGCCTTGCTGCCACTCACGGGTATGTAAAGCTGGAGCTTTACAGATAAATATATGTATAATTGTTGTCTTATCGCCTTGTTATCCTCATATGAATCTGACTTCGATAGATAGATAGAAACATCTAAAACTGCATCTCTGTGGTGGCCCCTGCAGTCTCCCACAGGCCTCTTGCATATGATGTATGTAGGACACAGTCTGAGGTGGGTTTCTATCTATGGAGAGGTGTTGAGTGTCTGGTCAAGTGGGCTTTGGGTGATGGCTTCTGTGGGAACACTTCAAAATAGCTCTGCGGGGAGATATTTTCCGTGCGCGGTGTTAACGTTCAAACCTGGGTCTGACCAAAATGCCATTTCCATCATCTCACCGTTGCCTCTGCTGAGATCCATTTGGCAGTTCAAAAATTGTAGTCAAAACCTAACCTTTACATTGACGTTGCCGAGACATGCTGGCTTTTTATACTGTTAAAAATTAGAAACGGAATTAATAAAAATAACAGTAAATAACCAATGCTCTGCTGGAGGACCCCTTAAGATGGGATCACATTTACTGTTGTTCAGCAAATTTTCGAACATGAAATAGAGTCGTTTTAATAGAGTCTAATTCATGTGATCAGGAAAGACTTTCTCATGCAGGTTTCACATCAGGGTGAAGTTGGACATTCAAATTGCGGCAGTGACCATCAAAAAGCTGCTCACTTTTAAAGTGAGTTCTGTGTGAGCTGCACTTCATACATTGCTATACTATTGATAACAGACAATGGAGCTTTTTTTGTCTGCTTTTTTGTCTGGAGAATTAGGAAACACATGTTTATTAACTAACTTTAGAGCTTTGAAGGGCCACAAAGATTCTCCTTGAGGGCCCCCTTGATTTCCACTCAGGGGGACACCCGTCCTTGTGATTTTTACTCAGGGGGATTCCCTTACTCCCTCCACCCCCAGAATGGGATTTTAAGGGGTCCCAATGCAATATACAATGCCATCTCACGCCCAATTTGTACGTATTTTACGAGGTGGCTAATTCGTACGAATTCGTATGACCTCACTTGTACGATTTTGTACAATTTGTCTAGACCCCAGTGATGGGTAGGATTAGGGGTGGGGTTAGGGGTAGGTCATTCTTACGAATTCATACGAATGGAGAACTCATAAAATACGAGTTAGCAAAAAATCATATGAATTCATACGAGTGAGATCATACAAATTCGTATGAGTGTGGTCGTACAAAATCGTACAAATTAGCCAACGTATGAATTGCAGTGAGACCGGGTTGCAATATACTGCACAATAATCTCCATTTTGGTCTCTGGCCCCACTTGAAAGTCTGGAACAGATATTCATATAATATAGACTTAAAGGCATAGAATACCCCATAATGAAAACTCTGGTGTTCCAAACCAGTATGAGTATTTCTTTCTTCTGTTGAACACAAAAGAAGATATTTTGAAGAATGTTGGCAGCCAATCAGCTGACTATAGCCATTGACTTCTGAAGTATATATATATAAAAAAAATACTGTGGAAGTCAATGGCTACTTTCAACTTATAGGCTAGATTTGGAACAACTTGAGGGTGAGTAAATGATATCCAATTTTTTATTGAACTATCCCTTTAATATATTAATACCAGTAATTCAGGATGTACTGTAGGCCTATATTTCTGTGTCCTAAACCCATAAAATAGGTTTAGGGAAAGTGGATAAGGATTAGGGTGTACATGCATATCATCAATATTTATTCGCTGATTACCAGTGGAATGCATTATAGTGTGTGGACACACTGATTATTGTCGCCTCATGTCATCCGGTGACAGTTCAGTGCTGAATTCACATTACATAACACAGCACTGAAGGATTATTGGCCATGTGCCATAAACCAATGAAACTCCTCTCTTTATAAAAGAAAAAAGAAATATTAGACACCTGAGAGCTAAATTATAGAGCTACATTAAAATGTTTAAACATATTATTTAATCCAATTACTATGGTTTGGTAGCTACTGTATATAAAATGTCATCAGAAAAGAATTTTAGCAAAAAAATGTCTTGTAGTGTAGTGTCATGTTGTTATAGATTTAAATACACAGTGGACCGGACAGAAAGCCTCATAAACTGATCTTCAGTCTCCCGTTAAAAGCATTACTCTCTTGCTTCCCGCGCCTATTACATAATGATTGATGACATAACACCGTACTAGCTCGGGACAGCGCGAGCGAAATGCGAGCCTGGACAGAGTCGTTGCGCACGCCAGAGGCCACTCGGTCGATTTATCCAACAAGTGCCCGTCCGTTTATCTCGTTTTCCAACTTTCTCCGGGACCGCTCAACGAATCTTCTTTCCCTTTGAAATGTCAATTATGCACGTTAGTTACATTCAAACGACAGCGGAGCGGAGGAACGTGTTGACATAAACCTTGTTTGTTTATTGACCAGACGCGCCGACTTTTAGGGAATAATTGAAAATGGCGATGTACTTGTTAACACGTTTGCGGCGTCCCGGTCGTTAAAGCGACAGCTGTTGTCATTTTTCCTTTAGTTTTCTTTATTTTGAGTTGAATTTTAGTTTAATTAGTTTAGTTTAAATTCAGTAAAGGGGTGTGTTGGCGGAGAGAGTTTTGACAGGAAAGTAATGGAAAATGATGAGCCCGCATCGCCGGACCCGAACCATGACAACACTCAGAGTAAAAGAGGTAAGCGTGTACTTCATTAACCTATTACATACCTCAATGCTGCATTAGTGGGAAATGATCTCAGATTGTGTGTGTGTGTGTGTGTGTGTGTGTGTGTGTGTGCGCGCGCGCGCGTTTTTGTGACAAATCAGGACATCAGTTTGTATAATGACACAGGTATTACAAGGTGAATGTGACTTTTCAGGACATTGACCCATGTCCCCACTTTTCAAAACGCTTATAAA
>JAUZSZ010000123.1:8815814-8826305 GCA_034780575.1 Labeobarbus marequensis | reverse complement strand
ACGCCCGACTCTGTCGAGTCTGTCCCCCCCCCCCCGCTGTGTTCATTCAGAGCGCTCCATAAGTACTCACGCAAGCTGCCCACACACACATTCAGCGACATTGTTGTCACAAACAACTGCAAAATTGAATCACACATGCACGCACTTCTTTATAAAATAATGAGAAAAAAACAATAATTAAGCATTAATATACACTAACTGCATAACAACATATTACTCACATTTATCACAATATTTACAATCATTAGTGTAGAAGTGTTTTGTTTTATAGGTAGTAGTTAAAAGTAAAATGGTTGTTGATTGACTGTGACACCTCCTTAATTTGGCACGTGCTTGGCTGTGGTTTTGTTCCATGCTGTGGTGTTTCACATTCATAACACACGCACAATTTGAATTAAAAAAAGAAAGAGGGTAATGCACTTGAATACTTTTTTTTTTTTTTTTACCTAGGTCATATAAGATGCTGGTGTACTTAATGTGCAAAACAATAAGCAAGGTTCTCCATTGATAAATCTCAGACACTTGCACAAAGCTATGCAAAAAAAAATTCCAAATGGCTTGTCCTGTGTAGAATGACAGGGATGCTAGAGCCTATTAGCATCTCAGGCCATAGAAACAACCTAGTGACAGTAAAAGCCTAACTGCTTAGAGAAAATCTATTTTTTTATTTTATTTTAATAGATAATAATCTCATTCTTCACTGTCATTATTATTTTACAGATATAAAATTTAAATAAGATAATTTATTAGAAAATAAAAGAGAAAATATGACTAGAAAATCAGAATTGTCATTTGTCAGAAGAGAGACAGAGCTAAAAGTAGACAGACGGAATATGTGTTGGTTTTAGTAAACCAATACTTGAGTAATCAAATCACTTGATGCTCTTCGAGCCACATGGATTAGGACATTGTTGATATAGTCTATGCTACCAGGCATTCTGTTCTTACAGACCTGAGAGATGATTGTGACACCCTGTGAGTTCTGAGCTGTGTTTGCTTGTATGAAGTTGTGCAGGGTGTTGTAATTTTTCTTCTTCCAGAAGGGTGAAGGGTGAAGAAAGTGATGCTGGTTGTAGAACAGCTTACTCCATTCCTCCAGGCTTGGCTGTATTTGGGCCAGCGTGCATGTTTGTGTGTGTGTGTGTGTGTGTGTGTGTGTGTATGTGTGTGTGTCTCCATTGTGTATTTGGGACAGCGGTCCCCTATGAGTGTATAAATGTGCCTGTGTGTATGTAGTGTGAGTTATTGAGTTAGTTTGACCATATCAGTCTCCTCTGATCTGCCCTTGGTCTAATACAACTACAGAGAGACTAACTATAAAGACAGACAGAGAATATATACAAATTAAGTCTTTTGGCATTTCTAAAAAGAAACTAAAGCTGTATGCTAGCTGCATGCCCTGAAACATGCACAAACAGCACTGTGAGCACACCTTTAGCTTCTTCTTAGAGAGTCTGACATGGTATGAAGTGAGGTGATACACCAAGCTGTCATCATCCACTAATCCCTGCAGAATTGTGCTACCAGTATACATAACTGATGACTAAAACAGGGGATGGAACCTTCCAACACAGAGCAGAAGCTAGACTTTATGTAGTTTTGAAGAGAGAATAGGATGGTATTGTAAATGGAAGTTGTCTCTGATCTGGATAAATTCATCATAATTAATAATAAATAATTTAAAAGAAAATAATAATAATAATATTAATAATAATAATAATAATACATTCATTTTTCTGGATAATTTTAGGTTTTTATTAAAATCTGTGTAGAACTGTAGCCAAACCATAGCATTCACTAACATATGCATGTATATTAATTATTCCACTACAGCCACATTCATAATTTAACACTTGAATAAATGCATATGTCTTCACAAATGTAGCATTATATATATATATATATATATATATGCATTCTCAATGTCGACACAAAACATAGACATATACACAGATCAGGGTATTAGTGGGGGACATTTAATTCAGTGGTCAAAATACCATATCCCACTCAATATTTCGTAAATTAAAGGGGAATACATTTTTTTAACAATTATTTTCTAAAAATTATTAAAATGAATAATTATTATGAAGATTGTATTAAAACCCTAAAAAGGTTAAAATCCAATTCACCAAAAAGCACACTATGAAAAATGATAAATAGTAATCATTGCAAAAACCAAAAAGATCAAAGCAGTATATATTCTAATAAAATGACGACTTTACAAAAGCTTTACAAAAATAAAAATAATTTAAAAACATTTTCCAGTTGTTATTTAATATTTTTATTTCCAGAAGCTGTGAATATAGGCCTATATGCAGTTCAGACCCTGTTATATGGTACATACAAACAGTATTATGGTTTGTATTATTTTAACAAGAGGAGTTATTTGACTACAGTGAAACCAATAACGACCTCTTTAGATAACTGATGATAATAGTGCTCTGCTCTCGTGCTCGTCCAGCTCTTCATGGGTAGAGTAGCTATGATGTGTTGGTGTAAACGGTCACTACACTATTACTCTGGCTTTTTGCAGTGTTTTAGCGGTCTGTAAAACACAGACATTTCCAATCGAGTCTTCTAGTTACCCCAATGAAGGGCTGATCTGTACAACTCGGTTTTGAAGTCATTTTCCACATTCATTTAAATATTCTGCCCTTTATGGAACAGAAGGCAAACCTTTTATAACGGGCCTCTTAATTTTTGATATCCTTTCAAAAATTTTGCATTGAACTTTGAATGAGACCACTTGCTGTAGGTTAAGCAGAAATAAATCACTGCACTGCATTAAAAAAAAAACACTAGCAGTATTTGCCAACAAATCAGTCATAATGTGGAATCATTTTCATGAACATATCAAAGGTACCTGTATTTTATGTAATAGCCTATAGTTTCAGAGGGCATGCTGAACAGATATCAAATATTTTACTTATAAGCTAATGACTTATAAATCTTGCACGTCTCTCTCTCTCTCTCACTGTGTATTGCTATTCTTGTTATGGTGGTGCTTAGGAGCCGTTGCTTACACATTGCATCTGCTGACAGGTTTGTGTGTGTTTGTGTGTTTTACTGTGCAAAGATAAATCTTTTTCTTTTTTTTTTTCTTGTGTGGCCATTAACAATAATATCAGTAGGTACTTAGTTTTAAGTAGGTTATTTTTATGTCATAGTAAAACAAGATTATTAAATAACATCAACAACAACAACAACAACAACAATAATAATAATAATAATAATAATAATAATAACAACAAACAAATCCACTCCAGGTCGACAGATGGCAGTAGTGTGGCCGGCGTCAATGCGTGGCTTTCCGGCGGAAACTTTCACTAGAAACGTCCGTTTCCGTTTCACTGTTGGGAAACGTTCAGCGGACACCGTGGGAGCAGAGTAGTCTCGAAAATTTCTGAATATTTTGTCGCTTTGAATAACTAGCGGGTTATTTTTATCAACGTAATTTGGTGTGGCGGACGAGAAAAACGAGAATTAAATAATAGCGAAGAAACTCTTTAGACCCCTGTAAAACAGTTGAATAAAGTGAGAGGTAAGTGTTTCTTTGAGGTTCGATTCGTTTGCTGCCGAAACCCTTTTTTAAAACACTATCATGGTAATCGTAACATCTGCCAAAGTGTTATAGTCTCTACGGTTATAGTTGTTACTGTAATAAAATGTGGCAATTTGTTAATACAACTGTTCTAATCAAAGTATTAGCTACACAAAATAATTTTTCGTTCTTAACACTAACTATAGAACCTATGATATTTTTGCGATGCCTTGGCTTCTTTGAAAACTTATTACGGGTATACAGGCCTCGTATGTTTATAGGTTTAGAGCCGCTTAAGTGAACTCTTGAGGCCGATTACGCAATTGAACTGAATGATGAATCAAAATATTTATTGCACTGAGTCGAAGTCAGACTGATTACTGGTGTCAGTCAGCGTTTGTAGTAACTTATAGTAAATAATTATGTTTGATACTATATGTTTCAGTTCTACATATTTAAATTAGAAATACTTTTCTGTGATTTTACGACTACATCTTTGTCAATTCAGAGTGTGTTTAGTAAATTGGAGCTGCCAGAAAGTGGATTGTGGAGAGTGTATAATTATGCATGCATCAGTTGTAATCACATAAATAATGCAGAACTTTAATACTGTTAGGCATTATTTGTTTTGCCGTTTTGAGTCATTCGTTGATTGAAGATGTGTGAACTGGAAACACTCAAATAAGGAGTGCAAATAAATTGACTAATAAGCAGATTGTGATTTGAGACATTGAGAACAATTCCAGACAGCTCTTTGTAAAGGATCGCAACTAAACTATAAGACTTATCTATTAATGTGAAACTAATCATAAACGAAAGCTAGTTTGTGATATTAGTATTGCATTTTGTTTGTTTGTTAGATTTTCCCCCAGCATGTCTCTGCCCAAGCGTGAGGTTGATGAGCTGAGGCCATGGGTGGAACGCACAGTAAAGAAGGTCCTTGGTTTTTCTGAACCCACTGTGGTCACAGCAGCATTACATTGTGTAGGAAAAGGCCTGGACAAAAGAAAAACCACAGGTAAGAAGTTCACCTTTTAGATGTCTAGTACAGATATAGTGACGACATGGTAGTTCTACTTTAGGGGTGAATGCATGGATAGATGGAAGAAACAGTCAGTCATACCAGTTGAAAATGTTTCTTCCCTCCTAAAGACAGTTTTTTACTTGTGCAGCGATTTCCAGTTAATATTTCCAGTGATACACACACACATACACACGTTTAGGTATGCATATTTTACAGGAATAATAAATCAAAGTTATACCAGTATCTAGAGATGGAATCATCTTCCTTCAATATTATAAGGGAGGATAAATGTGAAAATGATGGTATTACCCAAAGTAAATTATTTGCTCAGAATGTTATTTGTTTATATATATATATATATATATATATATATATATATATGAGGCTTCCCACTTATTTGGAATGGGTAGAAAATTATTTGCACCTTATATTCACACACTCACTAATAAAGAGGTCCTTAATTATGACAATTTTTATTATCATTACTTTGTTTTTGGATTTTACTTTTGGGTTTATACAGATTTGAGAATGTATTTAGGCCTGGCAACAACAATGGTTGGTGAATGTTGAGCAAGACATAAGTAACTTGCCTAAAATCAATATTGGAATCAGCAGTTGGAACCTCATATTTTATACAAGTGTATTTTAGTTTACTTTCAATTAAATATTAATGAACAGCTGTGGTTAAATCTGACACATTCTGTAAAATTTAAAACATTAACTTGGGGTATGTGAAAACAAGCCACTACTAAAGATTTTAAATTAAAGATTTGTGAATCACCAGAATGGAAATTTTTCAATTATCCAAAGCCTCATTTGATTTAAAAACCAATAGATTCATTTATCTTTATTATACACCAAAATTGCCAATGTATGTTTGTGAAGTAGTTGTAAAGTAGTTCTAATTTATGTAGATTAGGATGATGCGTGGGGTGTTTACAACTGGTGTTGGTGGCACTTGGAAAAAAATGGAAACACTGTTTATGTGCAGAATTACTCATATTGTGTGTTCTTTTTTCTTTCTTGTTTTAGATCAGCTAAGGCCTTTTCTTGATGATTCAGCAAGTAGCTTTGTTGAGCGTCTGTTTGAAGCTCTTGATGAAAGCAGAAACTCCCGTGGCAATAAAGGAGCAGGAGAGAAGAACCGCAAAAGAGAGCTGAAGGTATAGAGTTCTCTGGGCCTCCTAAATTTACAGTTTCTGAAGGGCTTTTTACACTAGTTATTGTGGGATCTTGTTTCTCTTTTCACACTGCTCATACTTTACCTGGGGGTAACAATTAATTCTGTGTATTCTTAAGCTGACGTTTCACAGCGTACATAGTTATATGTTGGATTCTGGTTTGCATATGCTGTGTCAGTGTTATTGATTGTAAGAACACAGCAGGAAAAAATTCCTTAATTTTGCATACATTTTTAGTCAGTTTTTTGTGAAACTGACTAGGGGTGGGTGATATGGCCAAAATCTTAGATCACGATATAGCTATTTTTGCTTTAAGTAAGGTTTTTGTGAAATCAGCTTTTTATACAATTCTCATAATTCTTGTCATCAATTTCAATATCACAAAAAACTTAATAGTAGCTTAACTAACATAAGTGTAAAAAAACCTCTAAAGCTTACTGAAATCAAGCAAACAGTCGGTAAAAAAATATGAATAAATTACAAGCAAAAGGACAAAAATGTACAATAAAACAAAGACAAAAATAAAATAGACCTAAAAGCTTCAAGCACTAGAAATAAGAAATACTATTTAAATTGTATATTTATATTTTAAAAAAACTGCATATTTTTTACTGTGTAAATTAAATATAGATTTATTACTGTTTAAGTTACAAAACTGATTCAGTTGAGAGCAGCGAGAAATTATCTCTTTCATTGTTTTATTATCATTAATGTTAATCAAACATACCAAAATGTAGGCTGCTTATTGTAAAAGGTTTAAAATCATTTGTTTTTAAACTGCAGGACTTAAAAAATGCATTTAGATGACAAGCTTTTGTGATGGCACAGCATGGAAATGTAACTGAGATGTAACCAAATTCTCTACCAGCTGAAAGATTTGGTCTCATGTCTACCGGTATAACACCCACCCCTAGAACTGACACTTAATATAAGGTAGAAGTCATGGTTAAGTAACCTTTCTCTGACTGTATATCTTGTCTTTTTCTTCTGTCCTATTTTTCCGTATCTTTCTATTTTTAGGAAGTGTTTGGAGATGAAGTGGAAGGAGTGAAGGATGGAGACGGTGTGGAATCTGCGGTAAAGAAGAAGAGGGTGCCTCGCTTTGAGGAAGTGGAGGAGCCAGCTGTTTTACCTGGACCCCCTACAGAGAGTCCTGGCATGCTCACCAAAATGCAGGTAACACACATATACAGACACATCATCAGTAAAGGTTGACACTAGACACAGAGGTATCTGATGGAACACATACACTGTAATAAAATGTTAACCATTTCATAAAATAAAGTGTGATCACTGTAATATTCAGAACATATGACTTGATTGAATAAAGCTGATATTACTTAGTGCTACACAAGTATGACAGAATTGCTCATGTAATTTTTAATTTTTTTTGTATTGCCTGCATCAGTCTTAATGCTATCTGTGATATCGTTTCTTCAGATCAAGCAAATGATGGAAGCAGCCACGCGGCAGATTGAGGAGAGAAAGAAACAGCTAAGTTTTGTGGCTCCTGTCCCTATCGTGCAGGTAAAAAAAAAAAAAAAAACAATGCCAAGAACTTGTTTTATGATTGGCCTGTAGGATTTGTGTATTTAGTAGGGATGCACCAAAAATGAAAATTCTTGGCCAAAACCGAAAAAGAGGAAACCAAGGCCGAAAACCAAAACACCGAAAGAAATTATGCCATTTATTAGTACCATTGCATTTATGGCTAGGACTGTGTACTAACTTTACTAAAATCAAGGCATTGCAATTGCATAAATTAATATGAAAGTTTCAAAGAATAAATCAATTACAAATTATGCAAATATTTATTTGGCACATTACAACAATGCACAGTATAAAATAAAATTCAAACTAAAATGTTTAACTTGACCCCACTCATGTGTACATTAAATAATAATGTACAGGCCTACTGGCCTGCTGAAAGGTTGTAAAATTAAATGTTCTCTCATAAAAACAAAGTGCATTTAGGTCAAGTGCATTTTAAATTTTTCTCTGTAGGACTACTACAAGAAAGTGCATTCAGAACAAGTGCAACTGCTTAAAGATACAACAATATTTTCTCTGTAGGACTTCAACATAATAGTGTATCAAAACAAAGACTGCCATAGCCCATATGATAATTGTAGAACTTTAACAACAACAAATGCACCAAGAATTGCAGATGTGCAAAGTGGATAACTGGGAAACTTCATTGCCTTTTCAAAAATGTCCGCCACAGACGGAGTGGGCGTGCTCGGAGGCGTTTTCCTTTTCTGTGCTGCGTTCCTCTCATATTCAGTGTAGCAATCGGAATGTTTGGATTTCAGGTGATAAATTAAACCCGATGTGGAGAAAGTCTTTCCAGATGCCCCTCTTGAAATTTCGGCATTACATGTTTTGCAAATCACATTCTCTCTGAGTTGGTAATCCTTGTGACTGTTTAAAAAGTATGTAGTATGAATGTATGTAGTGTGACTGTAGTCTTGAAACGCTAGTTAAAGGGATAGTCACCCAAAAATGAAAATCACCCTATGATTTACTAACTCTCAAACCATCCTACATGTATATGACATTCTTCTTTCAGACTTATGCAATCAGAGTTATATTAAAAAAAAAATATCCTGGCTCTTCCAAGCTTTACAGTGGCAGTGAATGCTGGTCAAGATTTTGAAGTCCAAAAACGTGCATCCATCCATCATAAAAAGTACTTCACATGTTTCCAGGGGGGTTAATAAATGGCTTCTGAAGCAAAGCAGTGCATTTGTATAAGAATAATATTTATATTTAAAACTTTGTATACCGTAATCTCTTAGCTTCCACTAACTGTCGTACTTGTACTCAAATAAGGATCAGCTCAAACCAGCTGTAATACAACAGGGTGGGCAAGCTTATTTCGCAATATTAGATTGAATGATCTGAAAAAGCCCCTAAAAACACCCACCCATTGACTCTCCCCTCAAAGAAATTAGGAAAGTGGTCAAAATTGGACAAAAGAGACCTATTAAAACAGCAAGTGTAATGGAATGTGTCTCCCTCATATACTTGTGATCCGTTCAACCAAAATGCTTTTTAATACCAACTTACCATGTGTAAACAAGGCCTTAAGAAAGAGGGTTAAGGAAAGGTATGAATTTGGAAACCTGTTTGAAAACAGTCATTATGTCTTACCTCTAGGAATACCTACACAAAGCATTGTTACAGGCATGAAGTATTATTAAAATATTAGTTTTCGTTCATTAGTTCAATGGTTGCTTCAGTTCTGTTAACTGTAGTTTAAGTGTCTCTGTCTGTATCATTTTACTGATCCCTCAACACTGTGTGTGCAGTTTGGATAGTCTTCTGCGTTGTGGTGTGACGTTTGCTGACACCATGGTTGTGGTGGACAAAGAGAGCTCCATGATCGCTGAGGAGGATTACATGGCTGATGCCAAGACCATTGTTAATGTTCAGACTCTCTTCAGGTAGGTCCTTCCACATGCATGTCATCTTGAGGCATTTGCGGACTTGACACTCTCTCCTCACTGTTTCTCAAAGGCTTTTTCCAGCTCTCAGTATCATAACTGAACTCACCCACCCGGCCAACATGCGCTTCATGCAGTTCAAAGTGAAAGACCACTATTCTCTAGCTCTCTCCAAACTGGAAAAAGTGAGACATGAATACAATACTATATAAAACACATTTATGTTTTCTGAACAGCCTAAAATAACTTTGATATCTCATCTTTTGCTCCATTTGTGCTGTAGAAAGAGAGAGAGAGAGGCTCTAACCTGGTGTTCATGTTCAGATTACCATTTGCAGCTGGGAAGGTGTTTAGTGTCAGTATGTTAGACACGCTGCTGTATCAGGTAACTATAATGCAGCTGATCCACACATGACTAAACTAGTTTTTTCTGTCTTTCATTATGTAAATACATAGTGAAATTCATATAAGTAATATAGACCATATGCTTTCTCTGGCCAAATGCAAAGATAAATGTGATGTGTGCGAAACCATTTCAGGAATTGTCATACTGAGTGAATGTGATTCATGCTTTAATAATTGTTCAACTTTGTATTTTCAATTATTCACTGCTACAATTAATATACAAACACATTTCTACTTCAAAAAAAAAAGATTTCTTGTGAAGTTACAGTGTCACAGAATGAGTTAAGCTGCTTTTTTACTGTCTACAAGAAATGAAAGAATGGAAGTCATTCATTTCCATTGGAAAGTAGTACAGAAGCTGCATAGAGTTCAAAATCAAATGCTATTATGTGAAATTTTCAGATTTCAAATTTAATCATAACTCTGAACACAATGTCTTACTCCTAATTTACCAATATTTCTAATATTTTTAACAATATTTATTACCTAATAATATACACATTATTACAAATACTCCTGTGAGTGGCTTTTCCAATGAATGAGTCTTGCAGTTCTGTCTCAAACTCATATGTCAATGGGTTTAAATCAATCTGAAGAAACGCTTCCTCAAATCGTTAAGGAAATGTAATCATGAAATTTAATTAAATTCCTAACCATTCTCATCACTTATACTCAACAAAAGCTATTGAACACTGTTCCTCACATAACTTTCTTTAACATCTATTTAATATGGAGTCTACCCTGGCGTTCTAGAGTCTACTGAAATATTCACAGAATGACTGAAATGCTTGTAGAGACATTAGTGTCTGATTTCTAATGTCTGACTTTTGTGTGTGTTGCAGTCCTTTGTGAAGGACTACATGATCTCCATCACCAGACTGCTGCTAGGTCTCG
>JAUZSZ010000123.1:8615542-8626478 GCA_034780575.1 Labeobarbus marequensis | reverse complement strand
GGGTATTGGGGGTAAAAATGTATGTTGGTTTGAGCTCTTTTGACTCTTGCCATTTTGCTGTGCAGAGCAGTGAGCAGATGAGTTGTATTGGACTGTTTGTGACTAAACAAATTTAGTCGCCCAACGCGTTATTTATTTATTTATTTTTATTTTTTTAGATGGTGGACTTCCAATGAAGTAACCAAGTCCATCAATTTCCAGTGTCTCACAGTTTTTAAAGGACTTTCTATTTTGGAGTGCCAAAATTCTTGCTTGTTACTTAAGCTTTCATTCCCTGGGAGACAGCAGCATTAGCATGAAATCTTTTCTATGTCTGTAATGCACAGAAATGAAAAGGTCAGAGATTTAAAAGAATGCAAATAATTATGTCACATGAAGTGTCACACGTTCAGACACGCAGAGATCTTGAGAAACACAATATTCTGAGGGTGCTTTTCTTGTGGTGGTTCATTCTGTTACGGTCTGAGGGGAACATTGCCATTGGCATTATTCTATTGTTCTGCTGCATGGGAAATACAATACGTTCAAAGCAATTAAACAGCATCAGATGCATGAAAAAAGTTAATCTAAATAAATCTGTATGTCGTTTTCCAGTCCTGAGTCACCCATGCAAATTTATGTTCTCTTACAGTATTTTGTATGCTGACATCGTTGGATTTACCCGCTTGGCCAGTGATTGCTCACCTGGAGAGCTGGTCCATATGTTGAATGAGCTATTTGGCAAATTTGACCAGATTGCCAAGGTAAGCTGGATCTCCTAGTCCAGTCACTGAAATGCACTTTTGATATATATTGATATAAACCTTCTGGTTTGGAAAATATATTACTCTGTAAAACTCAAACCAAATGTTGTAGATAATTTCAAACATTTTTCTGGCTGTTGACATTCTTGATTGTTTCTGTGTGTTTCAGGAAAATGAATGTATGAGAATAAAAATTTTAGGGGACTGTTATTACTGTGTATCTGGCCTCCCAGAGTCCTTGCCAAATCATGCCAAAAACTGTGTGAAGATGGGTCTTGACATGTGTGAAGCTATTAAGTAAGTTCAGCCCCACGTGTCTGCTATCAGTTGTTCTCAGCTGGTGTTTTGTACTACTACTACTAAATACTACAGTACACAATTTTGGTACTTAAGGTCTACAATCTGGGTTCTGCAGCAAAATCAATTGAGAACCGCCAGTAAAACATCTGTCAAACTGTACATTTCCAAGGAGCTTGTACATCTGTTGTTTTTTGTAGATCTTAGCTGAAACATTATTTGCCTCTTATTAGCTCGAAAACATCTGTTCTAGGTTCATAATTATTATATATTCTGCAGACCTCTTCATGCTTTGTCTCTAAAGAACAACACTGTGAACATCTGGCTTTATTGCACATTACCACAGGAGATTAGAACATATATGATTTAAATCATCATTCTGTTTCTATTTACATGTAGCTTCAATTTGCATCAAATTAAAAGCATTTTATTATACAGTAAAGAGACCAGGACTTAAGCAAACTGTGTGCTCTATTTCTATGATAGAATTTAGGCAGAGTTAGTCCAGCAGCAAAGCTTCTATTCCAGTCCTATAATCCTCCGCACAGAGGGGCTGATTGGTCTCGGCCCAGTGCTGCTGTGAAGGACATGATACCTGGCCATCCCGATAATGAGTCGGAGGCCTCAGAGGTCAGACTGTGGAAAATGACTGGTGCTGAGTCTAGACGAGAGAGCTGTCTTTCTCTTATCTCTACCTATTCTGCAGAAACCTGGAAGAATGAAATCTCTCTATTAGTATTTGCTGGCAAATTGTGGTGTTGGAAAATATGCTGTGAATTCCTGTTAAAGGATTGCAAGAAAACTCGTCGGAATCACAGTGTTGTAAAATAACATATTATCAACCAAAAAAAGTACATTTTATGAATATTCTACGAAAATGCTATATTGTATGTTTTGAGTACTTATTCTAAGCCATAGTGCAGAAACCAAGTGCCAATTAATATTTTACAGATCAACACCATTTTATAAAATGAATAATTCACACAAAAATGAAAAGTGTTGTTAATTTTTCAGTCTAATGTTTCTAAACCCTTTTATTCTCTTCTGTTGGAAACCAAAAGAAGAAATTTTAAATAATGTTCTAACAGTTGGGGAAATTTTTGAATAAATTACAAAATCATATTGATCAGGGTCTGTTATCACTTGTGACTGATGAAGAAACTGCAGGTTTGAATGCGCTAAAGAAATATTGAAGAGCTATGAGTTAATGTAAATTTTAGTCTGTCCCCACATGATGCAATTGTATGGCTTCAGAAGACATGTGATATAACATAAGGAACACAGGGCCTACTTTTGTTGTCCTATGGTGCTTTTTTAGAACTTGAAATCCTAAGGTCCCACTCAGATAACTGTATGGAAAAGAGCAGCTAGGACATGCTGTTTAGCATCTTATTTTATGCTCTAAGGAAGAAAGAAAGTCACAGGGTCATGCTCACCACTTTTGATGCATCTCTTATAACTTGTGAATTGGATTGACAAAAACAACATTCAAAAGGTCATGCCTTTTAAAAGGTCAAAGCCATGTCTCTTGTCTCAATGTGTTTCTAATCGTGTTATGGTATAAGGTTAAATCGATGCTCTGGTGTGTGATGGGGTGTGGTGTTATTTTCTTCTTCCTTTTCTGTATAGGAAAGTGCGAGACGCCACAGGAGTGGAAATTAACATGCGAGTTGGTGTTCACTCTGGAAACGTTCTCTGTGGTGTGATTGGCCTCCAGAAATGGCAGTATGATGTCTGGTCACATGATGTGACTTTAGCCAATCACATGGAAGCAGGTGGTGTACCCGGGTAAGCCATTATTTTATTGTTTGTTTAACGCTATTCATAATTATAATATGCATTTTCTGTTTGTAGAAGATGTGAAATTGTTGACAAACTAGTGAGAAAAACTATAGTAATTGTAAGTTCTTGATGAATAGACGAGTCCACATCACCTCAGTGACTCTTGAGCACTTGAATGGGGCATATAAGGTTGAAGATGGAGATGGCCAGGAGCGTGATCCTTATCTAAAAGAGCATGGAGTTGTAACCTACTTAGTGATCAACCCAAAGGTATGAAGAACAAATGAACAGTCCCTTTTGTTTCCTTCCAGTCTAAAGCTTTCTTTCAAAACCTAGCTATTATTGCCAATGCTGCTGTCGTTACAAAACCTTGTGGCAATATGTATCATGTTGCTAAGCTATCCAAGGCACTTACTAAATGCAGCTGAGTAGGTTTAGTGAAGTTTGTCTAGACTGTGGTCTGTTTTTTTCAGGCAGAGAGAAAAAGTCCTCAGCACCACTACAGATCCAGACACACCATGGATGGGGCTAAAATGAGAGCTTCAGTGAGGATGACCAGATACCTGGAGTCATGGGGTGCAGCCAAGCCTTTTGCCAACCTTCACCACAGAGACAGCATGACCAATGAGAACGGAAAAATCAACACTGCTGTGAGCTTACCTATGAGACACTATGAACTGTACAATAGCAGTTCTCAACTGTCCTCTCTTTCTTCTTCTTCTTTTTTTTTCAGGATCTAGATTTTAGAGTAGAGATTTTAAAGTTTTTAAAGTTAAACTGCTAAATGTACAAAAGTAAATAAAAATGTCCTTAAATATTTTTTTTAAATATTAAAAATGACCAATTGATACTTTTAAAAATTCATAAATAGCAGCAGAAGTTTCATTCTTGGTAAACACTTGGTAAAATTAATATATTGAAATAAATCAGCTTTTGATGTTAAATAAAAATAAATAAATAAATAAATAAATACGAATATTATTCTAACTATGCACAATTATATAGTTAGTTGTAATATTTGTATTCATCCTATTTTCATCCTATTTACAGTTCAAGACCCACCAGTCCCATACGCAAATGTAATATATGTACATAATTACATTTCCATATTTGCACTGGATTGTGACATAAATGCCGTAAACACATATATGAAACCTACAGTATTAGAAACTGGAATTTTATATATTACCACATATATCTAGATCATACAAATATGTCTTCATGTATGTGTAATACAATTTTGGACATATGTCATGTACATGTAAAAGCTGTCAATACATGTTAATATCATATAAATAAATATAAATGTTTTTTTTTTTTTTTACAAAAACAGCTTTTGTTCTTGTGGCTTTTATTTGTTTGAAATGTCCCTACTGCTAAAATTACTCACCACCTACTCTTTTCTTATTAACAGGATGTCCCCATGGGCCAGTACCACTTTCAGAGGCGTTCAGAGAGGTGATTTAACTTCTGTATCATTTTTTGAGCCTATACTAAAGGGCAGTTATGCTACAGTAGGTGACATATTTAATCTGTTCTAAATCCTAGTGAGCCTAGTTCTGACCTTTTTGCAATAAACATAGTATTTAAATACATACAATACAATTAATATGTATAGAATTAATTGAAATGGTAAAGATATTTTATGTTTATGAATACATGCCTAAGAGCCACCTAGACAGAGTCATTAATAAGTCAGTGTCCTCCTCAGAACAAAATCTCAGAAGAAGCGTTTTGAGGAGGAACTCAACGAGAGGATGATTCGAACTTTTGATGGCATCAATTCTCAAAAGTAGGTCATCTCATATCTCTGCTTTATTTTCCCATGGTGTTTAATGTTCCAGTTTTTTGTTGGTAGATTTTATCCGTACGTGTCTTCTTGTTTCCATAGACAATGGCTCAAATCGGAGGACATTCAGAGAATATCTTTGTTTTTCCACAATAAAACATTGGAAAAAGAGGTAAGCACTGATACTTTGTAAACTTATGTTAATCTGAACTAGAGTCTTCTATAGTTTTTTAATAATACATCACCATATCAATAATTGAAACATAAACATGTTTGTCATCTATGATAAGACATAATGAGACAAATCAATCAAGTAAATTAAAAAGTACCAAACTGTGTACCGAAGTGTGTCATTTCCCTGCAGTATAGAGCAACGACCCTGCCGGCCTTCAAATATTACGTCACCTGTGCCTGCTTGATATTCTTCTGCATTTTCATTGTGCAGATCCTGGTGCTGCCAAAGTAAGTTTGTTCATATTCTGCACCTGTTTCACAATGCATGACAACACAGGAAATGTCATAGAAGGGTTTAAAGAATGCAATCTGTATCCAAATACATAGAAATATTTTGCTTAACATAAAATTCTTCATTTCTACTGACTTTTGTTAATTTCTGTTATAAAAGGTCTTTATTTAAGTCTTCACTGTCGTGAACTGGAGCGGTCAGGATGAATTTGTTGAATTAGAGTTGGAGATGCCAGGATGAATTTGTGAGTGAGAACACCTGTTCTCACTTTCTTCCATTTGTGATTTTAGACTCCATGTGCTTTCTGTCTATTTCAGAACTGCAATATTGGGAATATCATTTGGAATGTCTTTCTTAATTCTGTCTGTGATTCTGCTCATTTGCTTCATTGGGCATTTCTTGGTAAGTACCAATGGAATCTAGTGATTGTTTGAAAAATTATTTTAACACTGTTTTAGCAAAACCCAATCATTCGTTTAACACACTGTACATTACATTATAGCGCTGTTTGTTCTTTTTGGGAGAAAAAATATATAATATGTGCACATCCAGAAATTTTAGGCAGGTGCTCAATCAAATGAAGCACTTCACTATAAGTAAACAAGAATCGGCACACAGCACCTGCTGTTCCCAAAGATCAATTTATTAAAATAAACACAGCGTTTTGAACCTAAGGTCTTTGTCAGGCAAACTTGATTCTTGTTTACTTGCAGTAAAATCTTTTTGGAAGAAACACATATGCCTGCTGTCGTTTGGGGCATTTGGTACACTTGTGGAAAAGAAGTACACTTCAGTATACTTTTAAAAATAGTACTTGTTATAATAAAAAATAAATTGAAGTGGAAGCTGAATGTAATAGTTTTGAACACTTAATTGCATGTTGTTTACAATGAAATGAAACTGTATTGTAGTTCAATTTTATATTAAATGCAGTTAGTTGAACTTAAGAGAGCTTTCTGACCCGTCTTTATGTAATTTCATAATGACTTCTGCTGTCTTATGTCATTTATACTTGTATGTCATGTATTTAAATATGTTTGTAATCAAACATTTGTAAAGATAAAGTTGCAATTTAGTAAATTTACAATATAATAACATTAAATGTAATAAAAAGCGTAATCAAGTACTTCACATGTGCTTAAGTCTGTTAGTCAAAATAACTGTATTTCTTTAAAGCATGACAAAATATTATTTAAAATGTACTTTAAAGTAAACTTTTAATTTGACATTATTACAAAGTGACATGCTTATGTGTGTCAAGAAACAGTATATTTAAAAATATATACTTTTAAGATTTTAAGTATATAGTGTCAGTGACCTAGAGAGGACATATTTGGTTCACTTAATTTTGTCATGGACACGACATTGTAACTAGTAGGAACATGATACTATGTCATAGCCACAAGATATTAATTTGTGGGAGTTTGATAGATTCATTCCTCAACAAAATTGTTACGTTTATAATTTTACTTACTAATAGCCTAATATTTAAGATCCAAAAAAAAAAAAAAAAGATTTTTTTAATTTAAAAAATTAACAAATTATTACTTTACAACTTTAAGTAACCTAATAATGCCGAACGTCAATTAGATAAAGAGAAATATGAAATGAAGGTGACATGTAAATTAATAATAATAATAATAATAATAATAATAATAATAATGGATTTAGAAAGTAGTGTGAGATGGGTGAAAATGTTTTCTTGTAGGCCTATATTATGTACATATTCTTTTGGCATTTATTGTCAATAAACTTCATTTGAATCCTGTCTATATATTGATCTCGTGGCCACTAGTTAATGTATGTATGTCATGGCCTCGACATGCTTTGACGTTCCAACAATTTAATATCTTGTGGCGACAACATATTTTCATGACAAATAACCCCACAGTTTAATATGTCATGGCCATGAAAAAAACAAGTGAACCGAACATATAGATTCAGCACAAACACGCGTCTTTTTCACAAAGAGAAGCGCAGTGGTTCTCAACTGGTTTCGCCTCTATTTCACTTTGAACATATATGTAAACTGTGTTTAATGGAGTTTTTAATTTTATTTTCTTTTGCCTTAAATAAATTTGTTTGGACTTACTGCGTTTAGCTAAGAAGAAAAGATATGGGAAGCATTTTCTCCTCCCTTTTAAAACTTGATAAATACATTTATTTTATGCTTGTATGGTTAATTAATTTAACACAGTATCCAAGAAAACAAATCGCCTACCCATTTTTCAGTCACAACCCAAATATAAATGCACAAATAGATGTCATTGGACATGGACTAAATGAAAGCGTCTAGACACAATATATTACGCTTTATATATTTTACATAATCACTGACAGTCTTCCATTAAAATCTTATTGATCTTTGTTCTTACAGTATAAAGAAGTTTGAAATAGATGGTAACACAGAGTTCAGAGTTTAATGTTGTACAGGTTTGTGCTGACATCAATTTCATTGTGTAAATTTTGGAAGGTCTTATGCTTGTTCAATACTGTGATAGTTATTCTGACTCAGCTCTTAGGTAGCTTTGTTTATTATTTCCCAAAAAAGCATCAACCGCAGTAAGATTTCCCAAATGTACAAGAAAAGAAAACTGGTGCGTGAAATGAAGTGAATCATGTGTTTATTCTCCACCATGACCTTGTGATAACAGTCTGATGAGGATGTGTTATTCAGATTTCCCAAGGCATATCACAATAATACAGTTCATCCAACCAATGTGTGTGTGTGTGTGTGTGTGTGTTTCATTGTGTATTTAAATGATTTTATAATGACATATTATACTGCAGACAAATTAGTTAAATTTTATGAATTAAAGATTTTACTGATTTTATATGCATTTTTATGTATGTATGCATTTTATGTATACACACATGCATGTATTTATTTATTTTTTTTATTCGTGTTGACCAACAATAGAATTACGATAAGACAGCCTCCGCATCTTGGCTCTGGATCCTTAGATCCTCGGGAATCATCGCCAACAAGCCCTGGCCACGCATCACCCTCACCATGGCAACCACAGCCCTCATCCTGATCATGGCTGTCTTCAATATGGTATGTCAACCACAATGATCCAGGAAATTTCATATGAATACCTTTGTGCTTATGGTCTTACAAATAAGACACTGAGATGCTCCCTATTTGGATCACACACATTACAATAGGGGCCTTGACCGCAGTAGTCTGACATGCGTTATTGCAGAGTTTCTTGGCAGAGATTTGTGTCCATCTGTGCCCTGGCTGCAGAGGGCTATTTGGCCTCCAGATTTGGCCATTCCACTTGCGGCATATGTCACTCTTTGTAAACAAATATAAAACAAATTTGTCGATTTCAATCTAATATTGTACGTTTATATCATTTAACGAACAAAACATGTCTCTGTGATTTAACTTGCGTGATGTAACTATTGCAGTGTGATAACTATCGATAACACTTTCTGTATTTTTTGTGCGTTTCTTCAAAGAAAAAAAAAATCATTACATTTTAATTATCTCTTGCAGTTCTTTGTAGAAGACAACCTAACATCTACAGATACTGTTTATAATGCATCAAATGAGACTCTTCTTCAGCCTGATGGACATCCCATATCTTATCTGGACAACAACACATTCTACCTTCCTGTGAGTTTGTCCTTTTTGCCATTTTTAATAAATTCAAAGTTCTTCTGATGGACCTTCAGACTGTAAATCCGAAGAGTAAATTTGGAAACTATGTAGTATGTGTCCTTTCATAGACTTTCGACCAGATATATGTACAGTGGGGAAAAAAAAAAAATTGATCCCCTGCTGATTTTGTACATTTGCCCACTGACAAAGAAATTATCAGTCTGGCAGGACGTAGCTAGTAGTTCGTAAGATCTCCGTAAAGTAATGCGTAGTCGCATAATATGACATTTACCCTAAATCATCCAATAGAAACCTTCAAATAAGCGAGCAGAACTTGATTAAATGCTATGAATTTTAATTTATCCTTCATTCTTACTTCCTTTGCCTCACGTATTCTAACGGTAAAAACAAGTTTCCATTAAAAACGATACATTAATAACATTAGTCTATATGTAAGCTATTTTATATGTAAATAGCATTCAGAAACTGTAATTGAAATAAACAAGGATCAATAAATACTGAAAGAAAAATAAAAAAAATAAAAACATAAGAAATGCCATTTGTTTATTATTTCATCTGACTTGTGCAACACGGACCGAAGCACACAGAGGCGCTCTGTAGATGGGGTGTTGAAGACGTGCTAATAAAAACAAAGTATGTTTATTCACATATTGTTCTCTCTATTAATAAGTACGTGAGTGTAATTGTAAGCAGCATTATATGCCTAAAGGATTGAAGGTTGTTGGGTAAGAGATAAGTATATTGATGCAGTTCACTCAGTCTATTATTTTATTCCAACCGTTACTCCTGACCAGACGCTTCCATAAATATTTACACTTCAACTAAGTGTAACGAACAAATATTTAGTAGTGCGTAAGTTGTAACTTAGTGCCCATTCACGTCAAAAATAGGCTAAGTTGTAACTTATGTACAGCTGGTGCAACATGGATGATGTTATTGGATTATGATTTCATGACTAATGCAGTTTAACCCAGTTTTTCAAACAGGGATTAAATTACATAATTACACCATGCTGAAATATTTCTAATATACAACAATATATTGCTTTTTCTACTTTAATTTTGTTTCATACACTTTGGAAAGATGTTTTTACTGGTTATACTGTACATACAGGAGTCAAAAGGCAGTTCAGCCTGAAGAACAGTCCTTAAACGCATGAATTCAAAGCATCACATAGTGTTTACTGTTTAACACGTTGCATAGCTTTTTAGCCAATAGAGAATAGCTGACTGATTTTGTTTTTGATCCATGTCTTATCACCATTGATTCAAATATAGTTTGTTTAGTAAGAACATAAGTGGGTTTTTTACAGTCACAACACAATATTTATGTTTTTTTTCTGCCGTTAGTATTTTATCTACAGTTGCATTCTTGGCCTGATTTCCTGCTCAGTGTTTCTGAGGATCAACTATGAGCTGAAGATGATCATCATGCTAACAGCCGTGGTGCTCTACAGCATCATCATACTTCAAACACACGCATCCCTGCTGGACGAGTACAGTAAATTTCTCTACAAAACAGAGATCCTGGATAGGTGAGAACTTGTTATATACACTATATGGTCAGAATTATGTAGGGACCAATACACTAATATGTAGTTGGGTATTGACATTAATAGAACTTTACTTCTAAATATAACAACTTACATTCCTCTGGGAAGGCAACTGGAACTTGGCTGCGTAAATTTTCATGCAAAATAATTTTGCAGTCAGCATTTAAATGCTCAGTGGGTTTCAAGTAATGGTAAACCATTTCTTTAGGATCTCGCTTTGTGCACACGGTTCACGCTGGGACAGAAAACAGCTCTCCACAAACTGTTGTTGCAATGTGCCAAGCACACAATTATCCAGATGTCACTGTATGTTGTAGCATTAGGATTTGTTTTCACTGGATTTAAGGGCCCTATTAAGCAGAAGGGATTGTCCACATACGTTTTGCTAAGTATTGTAAGTATGTATGTTCTCTATATGTCTCTATAATTATAATGTTAAATATTTATTTAGTATATTAAGCTTATGGTGTACAGAAGGTAGTCAAATCTGCTCTGATATGGTAATCATAGGTATCCATGTGTATACATTAACCATCAGGTTCATAAATGATGAGAGGATTTTTGTGTCAAGCAATTCATGCAATAATCCCAAAACTGCTATATTTGGCTCATTTATGACCAAAACTAGCACAACAAAAGAAAATTTGGATTCGCTTCATGTTCAACAGTTTCCTGA
>JAUZSZ010000123.1:8565731-8576463 GCA_034780575.1 Labeobarbus marequensis | reverse complement strand
GAGAGGTCTGATACATCACGTTCACCATGCTCATCTCCGTGATCAGAAAGTACAAAATGCTTCCTCTTGTGGCAACTGCACACAGAAAAGAAGGTGTCAACAAAGGCCCTGTTTACATCTGGTATTAACATCCATCTGAGATACAATTAGACATGGCCCCTTTGTCAGTGAACCTACTACATGAATAAAACCAGGGTTACTCAAGCAATTTTGAGTCTCTCCAGCTAACAATTTTACATTATAAGAATGTTTCCATAATGTTCCCATTAAGTTATAAAAACATTCTGAAAGTTCTTAGAACATTCAAAACATCCAGTTTTTTATTTGGTTATAAGAACGTTATATAAAACGTGTTTAGAATGCTCCACTAACAACACAAAGATAAAGTTTTTAATGCTAATGTTTTTAGAACGTTCCACTGAGAATGCAATTATAATGTTTTTATGCAAAACGTTTTTACAACGTTTATCAGTTGCAGATAATTTTAAGGAAACGTTCTACTAACATTGCTGCAAGGACATTTTTGATAACTTTGAGAGAAACTTTAGAGAACGTTAGCCAAAGTTAGGAGAACGTTCCCTGTTAGCTGGGTCTTCAGTGATTTCTTACTGTTCAGCTCTCTGAAATACTTGATTCTGATTGGTCATTCATGCTAGGCCCGTGTCATGAGGTACTACGTGGAAGTGCTGCTACAAAAATCCAAATTTCCTTGACAATGTTGATGAGATGAGCAAGGACAATGCCAATTTTAGACAGAGTGCACACAAGCCCCTTGTTTGCTATTCAAATTGATGAATCAAGCAACATTTTGGTTGTGATAACAGATGAGTGTTTCCATTGCCTGGATCGCTATTTCACACAGAATAGCCTTAATTGGAAAAAATTGCGTAGGCTTTTAAACAGATGGTGTGGTCTCAATGACTGATAAGCATGATGGGGTTGGTAGGAAACGTTTGTAAAAGCATCTGAGGTGGAATTGTTCCACTGTTTTTACACAGCTTTCAACAAATGCAATGTCAGTGACAGATATTACTGACAAAACTACTAACCTTGGGAAGAATAATTCATTTTTAGGTTAGTTTGGTTTCAGTCTTGTGTGACCAATTAAAATCAGACAGTTGTAAACAATTAAAAGTTTCAAGTTGCCTTTTCAAGATTGCCAGCAGGTGCACACATATCTGAAGGATAAATTTCACTGAATCTGGAAACCATAATATCAGACTGACAGTCTCAAGTGTGATATTAAATCTTCAATAAAATATTCTGTTTACCACATAGTCTGCTTAATGATTAAAAATGTTTGTGCAATCATTAAATTAATTAGGATATAATAAGCAAATGGATCTAAAATGAAGCCTAGACAGCACAGTAAATTTAACTTCTTTAATTGTTGCTCGCAAAAAAAGGGGGGTGGGGGTGTAAAGAATTTCAGTCAACAGCAATGGTTGATTAAAAGATCAGTAGTCATTTGTTTGCTCATTGTCAGGAGCAGCTTGGTACATTATTTCTGACCACTTCTGAAGTGGTTTGCCAGTCTGATTGTACACTTATTTGGATCATCTGAGATATATATATTAATTAATAACAGGTGTTAGCTGGATCAAAGGTTTCTAATTACATTAAGCTTTATAGCTTGTGGTTATTCTGATCATTGTCACATTGTAAGACTAACAAACTAGAGAGGATGCAACTGCTCAATGCTCCATGTATCACTAAAAAAATCATTAAAGGAAAGACAAGCTCTAAGCCCCCACCAGGTCTATATTCCTCACGGGCCGCATTGATCTGGATCTCAGTCTCAGCAGCGATCTGGAGTTTCTGTGTGACCTCCTCAGCAGTGCGTTTCGTGTTTCCCAGCACTGTGATGAGGCTCTCGTCATCCACCAGGGAGCCCTGCGTGCTAGTCAGCCTAAAAAGTAAATTATCCTCCAGTTCCTTCATTTTACGTTTATTGGCCGTCACATCCTCCAGCAGGTCAGTCCGCTCCTTCTCCAGTTCCTGACAAATCCAGAAACATCACAGTCATTTCTCACCACACAAACATCTTTATAATTCGGCTATTAATTGGCATACACATTTTTGCGATTAACGATTTAATTGTCTGTTTTGTTTATGTCACTTGCAGTGTAAACTTAATACAAAAACACATTAAAAAATCATTTAATCCTGCTGCACAGGGACAGAATGACAGGAACAAAATGTAATAAAATAATATTAACATGTCTAAAATGTTCTTTTGGGGCTATACAGTCTGATCTACTTTTCATTCATACTGATATTTCTTGGAGCCCAACCCAAAAATCACATTGAAGTAGTATACTGTAATATCAATTACGGTTATCTTTATTCTAAAATATTAAAATCTGATTATGTAGTAGTGATACATTTCAATCCTACATTATTCTTTTCTGCATATTTTAAGGTGGCCTGATTATTAAGGCTTCATTTATAAATCAGTGTCTATTTTTTCATGATGATAAAACATTTACATGATTAAGATGTATTATCTTTTTTTTTTTCAAATATTCTTGAAAAAATATTCTATTTGTACAAATTTACAAACAAATATTCTATTTGTCATAGAATATTTAAAACCTTTTGTGTAAAACTATATTTTAAAATAATTTAACTGAAATGACTTTGAACCTTCAGGGTTTTACAAAAGGTCAAACATATATTGAAAAAAGTGAATTTGAATAGAACCCAGCAACATATAAAGGTATGTCAACAGCCATTTCCTGTTTCTGCTCTATACACACACACATGCAAAGGTCCTCTGTAAAAGTTACTTGAGTGGAAATGTTCTCTGGTAAATACACAGTACATGACAAGCCAATGACTTACATATTTTAATGCAGTTTAGTAAGCCTTTGACATAAAAGCGTTGAGATAACAGACCAGTGTCAAGGTGCTGAGCCACGAGACCTGAGTTAAATACCTAATTTTCCATCTTCAGAATAGTATGATAGTATAGTGTGCAGTCAATTTCTGCTCGGTTAACTTTCACAATCTTAGCATTTCCAGTCAAATGCTGTTTTTTGCTTGCTGTCCAATTGTACCTTTTCAGTTCCCCATCAGGCAGAGATGACTAAGTAGCCTCAGGAGAGGCCATGAAGCTACTATAATTCAGATCGTTGCTGGGCGGCATGTGGATCTGTACTCTTATTAGGCTGAGTGTAAAGAAGTGATGTTGGTTTCAGGCCCTTATTCCTGATTGACAAATCAATGTCCAGCAGTGAATATGTTCTGAATGCTACTTTAATTTTCTCTACCTGGGAATCTGCAGGCGCTATCAAAGCCCATCTGACTGTGCTAGGCTGAAATGAGCTGAGATGACAGCGATTCTTCATAACAATGTGCAGTACTGCAAGATACCTGTAGCTTTGATTTAGTTCCTTCTTAAGCTTGACATAGCTCTGGGCTCCAATTTGAGGTGCTATGCACTGTATATTCTATGTCAAGCACCATAAAACTTACAACACCAGCGATATTTTTGATGACGAGATTTCTTTTGAATTATGTTTATCTTTCTTTTCATTTTAAGAATAAACTTCACTAACACTTGTTCAGCCTTAATGAATAAAAAACAAACAATACTATGTCAAATTTATTTGTATAGTGCTTTTCACAATACACTTTGTTTCAAAGCAGCTTTACAGTTTATATCATGTTTTTTTATTATATCAGCAACACGTTACAATAAGGTCTAACATTAGTCAATGCATTAGTTAACATGACCTAACTATGAACAATATATTTTTATAAGATTAATAATAATAGCTTATAAACTAACCCTAATGCTTTATTTGGCAGATTAGAGCTTGGCAATACATATATACTTTTTGTGACAATCTACCATGTTTTGTATATATATAGCCAAGATTTGCTATACTATATATTGCTTTACTTGGGTATAATGTATGCAAGTAAAATAGGAGGTACTATATCCAATATTATATCCAGTAATATATGCAGTTATTGATATATCAGTGGGCAATAATACAGTTTACATTTGATGATCCATTTGTTGATTTGTCGATATAACAATCAAACAGTTGAGATTTGCTTTATAGTATGTATCGAGTACTGTGTGACTCAGGGTTTGGTTGGATATACTTGTGGTAGTACTGCATTTTCTAAAAATAAATGCATTATTCTTGAATCAATAATTTTTAGCAGTGCTGAAGATGAAACAACAGAGATTTGTTAGATAAAACCCTTGAGTCTCTATGACTATGTTGAATGTTAGTAGTCTTTCAGTGTACAAAGATTTGAAATTCACGCTCTTTGTCCAGTGACCCTAAAAATGACCGAAGCACTCTCTCTCTGGCTTGCTGTGCCATAGAAACATGTCTTTGAGATTTTCTCGTTTTTCTCAGGTAGGACCATAGGGACCTTCAAGAGGAACACCAGGGTATAAGTGAAAAAAGCATATCTTTGAATGCACTGCCAAAATGGTTAAATAGCCTTTTCTAAAGCATGGCTTTACACAATTTCACGTTGCATATCAAGCATTATCTAAAATTGCAGTACAATTAACTCAAGTGACTTACAAATGTGAAAAAGAAAAACAGTCTATTTATGTTAAAAAAAAAACACCCACGGGTCATTTCGGCAGTAGACTGAATGATGCTCAAGCGGTGAGTGGTAATCTACTTTGGCTAGTAGTGGCCACTTACCTGCCTTTCAGCAAGGACTAATGGTCGAATGTTCCATCACCTAATTGCTATTCATAAGTCAAACTATAAAAGTTTAAAATAGCCCCCAACACACATTTCAGATCATTATTACGCCCATTTTCAAAGGGCCTATATACCTGTTTCTCAGTGAGAATAACTCTTCCCAGTAGCTGATCTTCCAGGCCCCTCATAGTAACGGTGAAGTCGATAATGGATGTCCGTGCGCTGATCTCAGGAGTGTATGCTGGGTTGGGCAGCTTGGTGGTCACATAGAGACGGAAACCCTTCATTACATCCACTTCTTTATCACCTACTTTCACCTGTTGACGAGAATGAGTCAGAGATTTAAAACTCCAGGATGAAGAGCTGCTCTGACATCAACATGAAAACATAAAGTATTTGAAGTGTAAAGACACACTAGAGGATGACTAGAGTTCACACTACAGTTCCATACCTCAAGATGTTTCTTAAGAGAGCCTTAGAGAGAAGTTACTAAATAGAGCTGTGTTAATGACCTTCCTAACATAAAAGGTGTTGGTGAAGTTGTTTAAAATTACATGCCGATTATCTCAACAGGGAGTAACTCATTTTGTTTCCGTGCCAATTAGCAGAAATAGAATGCACAGGGCTGTGATTTGATTATTATGCAGTGGTTTGACAATGATAAAACGACGTCTCTGCTTTATAAAACGTGAGATCAGGTGTTCTCACCTTTGTATTAATAGAGCTGACTAGTTAAACCTGTCAGAGTTTTTCCCGCTGCTTGCTATTTCCACTTCTTTTTTGAACGTGTGAAGCAGCTGCTGTGTGTGATGGTGAAACAGCATCACATTTTTAGAGCGACTGGAAATTTGATAATGAGATGAAGGAAAGATGCCTAAAAGATCATGACTGTCACTCACAATCGTGTCCTGCACTAGCAGTAAACAGCTTGAGCAGCTGCTGTCATCACCACCAGGAAATGGAACAGCACAGAGGATCTGTACATTTTATGTCCTTTTTCAGAATCTTAATTCTAAGCTTATGTAAACCAACTGCTTTTTCAGAGTACTTGCTATGTCCTACTTGTCAATGATTTTGTACATTATGAATATCTTTCCAAGAAGGCGTGATGATGGAGAGAATGTTGAATACAATCACAACTCATCTGCTCTATAATTTAACTTCAAAAATAATGAGAAGAAGGAGCAGACGTTCTGTACAAATGCAGAGTATTTTCTAATTACGCAATCTTGTTCATTTGCTAGCACACATTTAATGAAAGAGAAGGAAACATTTTTTTTTCCTTTTTCAAAATAACTGGAACTGCTGAGGACAATGATGTTTTCTTTAATGATACTGTCCCTATTTTCTCCCAAGCAAGCACTATATTGTTGATTTATATATGATCAATTTTGATGGCAAAATACAGAAAAAACACCTGTATACAATCATTATGCTTTTGGCATTTTTCACAAATAAGGTATGAAATAAAACATTTAAACTCTTGTGTCAGTGAAAAGAGGTGCATAAGCTCCTGAAATTGTTGATTGCGATCCTCAAAGTATTCTAAAAGCACTTAAATCTATAACAATGATTATAATATTATGATAAATATTACAAAAACAATTAGTAAGTCATACATTTATTTTTAAATATATTTTATACCAAATTTGTGATATGTTAAAATACAATTTAAAACTCTGATTTGTGTAATTTTATTCAATTAATACCATAATTAATTAAACAAAATGTTTCTATTAAATAAAAACCCTTGGGAACACATTTAGCTAGCTAGTTTGGAGCCAAACATCGCTAGTTTTCATGCCATGTTAATTTAATCTCACATACCTCATAGTTCTCCCTGAAATATACAGAACTGGTGCATTTAATGTTTACAGTAACACTTTTTTTAAGAACCAATTCTCACTAACTAGTTGCTGTCAGGGATCTCCCCTGACAGTCTTATCTGTCCTGTCCCTGATGAGTGTTTCTGTGTTTGTGTTGTGTTTGATCACATGGCTTTGTCTTTGTTTGTGTTTGCCATGTGCTCCTCTCCTCCTGCCACCTTGTTACCCGTTACCACGCCCCCTTGCTTAGTCCTCGTTTGTCTGGGAATTGTCACTGGTTCCTCATGTCTCTGTTTCCTTTATATTGTGCTCCCGTTCCCTCTTGTGTTGCCAGTTCGTCTGACTATCAATCCAGATAGCGTCTGTGGTTTTCCCAGTTCATAGTCTGTAGAGTCTAGTGTCCTTTAGTTGCTTATAGTCCTACATATTTATCCTATTCTCTTTGTGTCTTGTCTTGGAGTTGCCCTTGTCTGGTTTTTGTTCTGTCCTGTCTTGTCTTGTAGGCTGAGCTTCCCTGAGCATTCTCTGCTCCCGCCAAGCAGCAAGACCTGTGCAGTGCCTGAAAGGCCTCAAGTGTTTAAGCTTGAGCTCTGTGTTCTGGTCAGGCCATCGATGTTCTCCACTAGTCTCGCTCTGCACTGCCTTCACTGCTCTCTGACCTACTGTCATCTTGGGTTGGAATCGACAACCATTTTCTCAGCCTGCCTCTCTTCTAGTCACATCCCTACCTATTGTTTGGACTGTGTTCACTCTGCTCCTCATCTCCTCTTGGCCTGTCAGCTGTTTTGTTAATAAAGCTGTGATAAATCATTCTGCATTTAAGTCCTCTCTCATAGAAGCCCTGACATTTGCTTATTAGCGTGCATATCACTTATTAGTACTTACAAAGCATATATTAATGCCTTATTTTGTATGACCACAATTCAGATCCCTTAATCTTTAAGAGTTTAATGAGGCAAAAGTCATAGTTAACAGTTAGTTAATAACTGGTCCTTAAACTAAAGTGTGACCATGCATACGAAAAATTTTAATAAATACATATATTGGACAGCAAAGTGTACTATAATCATAAATGGTGCCTTTTTAATTTGCTACAATGATGGCAGACCTTTTTGCTTAAAAAAAAAAAAAATAAATGACAGAGCATTTTAAGTTCTTTTCGCTATTATCATTAAAAATCCAACGTCGACCCCAGGACTTTAAAGCCCTTCTAAAAATACCTTATATGTGAACCCAGTCTTGATGAAGTTCTTCTCCAGGACATTGTCCAGGGCAGGATCCAGTTCTTCTCCAACATCTTCAATGAGCAGGGGACGCCCAAGAGACAAACTGTCCTCTAGATGGTTTCTGAAGTATTTATGATTCAGTGAGGTGATCTGTGAAAACAGGAAGACCTCATTACTGACCCAGCTCAAGTTCTGCTACTGGGGAAAGGGTGTCTGACCTCTTAAAAAGAAACCATGCATCAGTGTAAGCTATGCATATTCAATAATATTTGAACATGAATCACAAGAATATAGATGTTGAACTTTGAAATATGCAAAGGCCTGTTGCATCAAATTATCATACTTTTTACATATAATAGCATCATTAAAACATATTTTAAAAACAGTGTAGCTTTTTAGTCATTTCAGTAACAAGCTGCTTTTTTCCATTGACAGTATACCATGATTAAGTGGATTTTATGTAGCATTTTTAAAGCAATATACAAAAACAACATGATATTACGATACTGTGTTTTTAACGCACTTACTGTATATAAATGATAGTCTTTTCATGATTTACTGGTGGTTTACTGTAACATGTTTTTAGATTGTAGTTTTTATTAGTATAGCTAATTATTTTTCAGACTGGTACAGCTTAGCTGTAGTTACAGGCTATGTACAATAATGAGTAGCTTTACATTTAACATGGAAAACACCTTCTTCAACACTGCAATATGTACACTTCAAATTATGTATTGAACCACATTGCGCAAATCATATTCCTATTAAGTGGTCACCTGAAGCTCATTCTTGGACTCTTTGTTCTTGATCCAGATCTTTCCCTGGGTCTGGGGGTCAATCAGCAGGGGAAACCTGGCAGCCTTTGTAACAATAATCCCATTCTGGATGGACAGGTCATCATTGGGAAGCCCCTGTAGGTTCCATTCACTTACTGTGGGAGTGTCAATTAACATTTCAGTGAGATTCAGATTGGTCCTAAAAGGAATCCGACGGGACTTCATTTCTCTCTGCCAATCAGTGAGAAGGAGGTTGCGAAACTCTTGATTAAAAGGTCCAGAGTAGGACAGGAAGGCTGTAGCCAGCAGCACATCACCTAAGCATGGGAAATGTAAAATTAGATTAAGACTTAAAAAAATAGCATGAAACTCTATGTCACTGCTATATGGTTTTATATGGTGCTATATGGTTTTAGCACATTGTTGCTAGGGTGATCTAGGTAGTTGCTAGAGTGTTGTATGGCAGTTGTTTACTGATAAAAATAGCTATGTCGAAAGATTGGAGGTATCATTCATTTCTGAATGAGGGCATGCTCTATGGAGTTCTGGGTGGTTCCTACAACAATGCTGGTTCCTAGATATGGCCCCGGTTGGGATCTTTTTTTGCCTGTTTTATCATCTACTAGGTGGAAATTGTACTGTATGTTTAATCACTCCTACAATTTAATCACTAAATCCTATGATTTGACATCACTTTTCATAGTACAAAAGGTAGAGACCACATTATACAAAGCTGCAGTAATAGTGATGCTTGCCTGCTAATAATACAAACACTGCTAATAAGCACTCCTGATATAATATCTTGGCTTCGCAGTTTATATTAAAATAATGATATATAAGAAAATTCATTATCAACATGTCTGTAAAATTTCATTTTTGGTGAAAAGGCATATCTGAGATTGATTACTTACAAAAAAAGTCAACCAAATTGTGTTATTGCAAAAACCCTAAAAGAGGAAATATTGCCTGAAGGTTTTATGTAAACACATACCAACTAGTCGTTTGGTCTGAGCAGCAAACTCTTTACTAAGTTGTGTCCAACGCTCCTTCTCTCCTGCCAACCCACTGATCAGACTAGAGGCGGTTTGCATCTTGTGTCGACACCTTTCTGCATCCTCCAGTAAAGTCTGAGGAAAAAGAGGGAGAGAAGGTAAGGAAAAAAAGATGAATTCTTCTCACTGTGCAGCTGTGCTTGTTCACATTTATTGACTGAGAGTCTCAGTTTATTTCAGTGTCATTTAATGTGACCTAGCAAAATTCACATTGCCTTATCATTTAATAGACAGGTGTGGTTTCTTAGGACACCCGTTTCAGTCATGTCTGTCAGGAAGTATGGAGATTTTATGAAAGAAAAAAAAAAAAAACTATACCTTTCTTCATTTTAATTCCCAGTGCAAATATGCCCACTTCTTTCAATGTGTGGAAACAGGTAAATTAGAACTAAAAACTACATAAAGTCAATTCATATTTTAATTTGATCATTGGTAAAGTACATCTGTTCTCTTAGGAACGTATGATTAGGCCTGACATAAATCAACACCAAAGGATCAGTCAGTCAGTTGTGTTAATCACACAATTATCAATGAGCAAGGCTCATTATACATTGTGAATGGGAACACTGATGTTTGCTTTATAAGATTTGTATTAATTTGGTAGAGGCACACAGAGTACAAGCCTGAATGATTCATCTGCAAGATGGTTTTAGGTTTGTTTACAAAATTGCTCATTACATTCAATTTTATGCAAAAATGCTAATTAGTGATTGGGTATTTACTTCAGGCTCTAAATGGCAGATGATTCACCATTTTTTACAGAATAATTAGAAAAGTGGAAAATCTGGATTCATTTTCTTTGGGCTATAGCTGGAATTTAAGGCAAATTAGATAAATAGCAAACATTTTGTCAGTGATTTCTCTGGTTTAATTTAAGGTTACTAATCAAACCCAACTAAAACCCTTATTTTTTAAATCATTTGTGTCATGATGATGACACAGATTTGACCCTAAGCTTGGGGGTGTCCAATCCTGCTGCTGGAGTGCGAATGTTCTGCAGAGTTTAGTGCCAACCTTCCCCAAAACACCTGCCTGGAAGTTTCTAGTAATTCTGAAGACCTTGAGGAGATGGTTCAGGTGTGTTTATTTAGGGGCCAAACTCTGCAGGACAGTGACCCTTCAGAAGCTGCATTGAACACCCCTGCTGTAATCTATCTAACCCAGTTGTTT
>JAUZSZ010000123.1:8505380-8519452 GCA_034780575.1 Labeobarbus marequensis | reverse complement strand
GCATGAATATTTTTACATAGAGTTCCCATAGTATTACAACATGTGTTACAGCAATGATAATCTAAAGAATCTATTGTTAATCTATTGTTTTCCTTATGAAAGGTATAATTTCTTATGCTCATCCTTTTATTGGGCTTTTGTATTTTGTTCTTTGTACTGAGCAAAATTAATTTACATGCACTTACTATATGGTTAGGATTAGGGTTAGGATTATGGTTTGGCTTTGGGTTACTTGCATGTAATTATGCATAATTTATTGTTATTATAATAGTAAGTACGCATAACATGTAACAAGGAATCACATCTACTTTGTTACCGAAATCACATCTACTTTGTAATTATACATAAATGGCCCCACAGTGGGAAAAATAGAGGTAAACAAGCTTGTAATTGCCAGCAGCACCTGTCAGTGAGAGGAGTGATGACCAGCCTGTCGGTACAGCCTAGAAACTCATTCTGGTACACGAAGCCCACATCAGTGATGTTGATCATCATCTTATCCGAGTCTTCATTAAAGTAAAAACGACATTGCTTCAGCCATTCAAAGTCTATGGGACTTTTAATGTGCAAACGACACTGTGTGACAAGAACAGACATTGCACTGAGATTAATTTTTGCTGGGTGGTTATCTTTTGGGTTTGCCTCAAATATATGTCTACAAATGCTTAAAACTGCCTGAGCACTGTTTGGCACTCAGTCATGAGATATTAAGACATCCAACCTTGCCGGTTGACATATCCAAACTATGAGAAAGCTTATTTAAATTAAAGACCTTAAGAAACAAATAATTTGGGTGCCTGTCATTAGCTAAATTGCGTTTGGCTATTGTAAAGCTTTAAAAAAAATTCAGGTTTGTTTACCAACTAGGTTTTTTCTGAACAATTGTAGCATGTAGCATATAAAATGGATTAACAGAATCTGGATTAAGGCACTCACCAAATCATCAAAGATGTCCCTCTGGTGTACATGAATGGTGATTAGTGTCTCATACTTTGTTCGTTCAACAGCTCCAAGATCCTTTGTAGTCACGTCAATCAAATTGTTGAGGAGCTCAAGAAAAAAATGGTTGGTTTTAGCCATGATCTTACGGTCATATCTGGCATTGCTTAAAGCATCCTCAGAATCCTTCGTCCAGATCATCTGGATTCCCAGTAAACCAACCTTAACCACAGAAAGCAGCAGAAAGATTAATATACTGTACCATGTTGCTTAATTTACAGTACAATGTGCTATCACTGACTTGAATACCTGTGCAGGAAAGGAGTCCAAAAATTCGATCAACTCAAAGCCAGAGTCTTGAATGGCAAGTGCAGCCTGACGGATGACAAGGTGCAAAGACCTCTGGGATTCTTTCAGTAGCGCATTAAGCCAGACCTCCACATTGCCCTCTGCCATGACGGGCCTGTCCAGCTCAACTGTCTCACCTTCTCTTGATGATATCGCCAGAATCTTATCATACATCTTAAAAGCAATTTGTTGCGAAAAGTTGGTTTAATATCAAAAAGCAGATATTATACTGATAAAGCAAATATTTTATAAAATAATGATCCGAAAACATGACAATGACATGAAGCAACTCTTTCAGCATATCTATATAATTGGAACATAAGGTCACCATATACTGTAGAAAATCATATAGTTATATCTGCTTATTTAAAGTAGTGATCACCTTTTCATGGAAGCGGACACATTTGATGTTATCAAAGATGTTGAGTAGGTGAGCCTGGATGGTGTGTGAGTCAGACGCTTGGCCCAAAATCTCCAGCAGGGCAGGATCTGACACAAAGAAGAAACGTGGAAAGAGCAATCGCTTCTTCTCCAGATACCTGTAAAGCAGAAAAAGAAATTGCTTAAATCAGCTGATTTTTTCCCCCCTCAACCTAGTTCCCAAGTCCCAGGTGCATCTTTCTATAGAAACTGCTGAATCCTGATATAAGGACTTGACTGATAAACAGTTGTGTGACATACCCTGTGAGGGATTTTTGGCACATCTCTAGCTGTTCCAGCAAGTGAGGCAGCAGCTGACCCATAGTCTCATCTCCAACACACGTTTGGACTACATTAGGCATCTCATGAGCTCGAGTCATTATTTTCACCCAGGATTTATCGATGTTGGAGAATCGCTTTGCCTCCTAAAACAGAAATATTCATTTGACTTTGTTAATAAGATTTCACATTAAATATTAAATTTTTCAAAACTGTCAAAACATATCTGTGGCATTTCACAAAAAAAATCAAAAAAAAAAATCATTGAGCTGAAAATAAAAGTTTCTTGCACCCTTTTCCCCATTGTTTCTTCACTTTCGATATAATGACTAAAAACTAGGTGTCAATGTTTGGGAGTGACACTGAATTACTGATATTACCTTTGGCAGCTGTTTGGCTATGTCTCCACCAACAAAAACAGCCTCAAGGTAAATCCAGAGGTTCTGTACAGTCATCCAATTCTCAATGATATCTGTTGTGTTTGAGAGGTTCTGAACCCACTTCTGGATCTGAGCTTTGAATGGAGTGTTGTATCTATAGAGAGACACAAGGTCAGGGACATCAGAAGATATGCAAGATAACTGGTTTTGATTCATTCCATTTGATAGACCTATGCTTTATTAAGTGTACTGAACACAAGACATAAGTCACATGTACATTTAAATGCAATGCCACAACACAGTCAATTTGCAAAATTCACAATGAATAATGTTACACTTTATTACAATAGTCCACTTTAGACATTCTATTAACTATAAGTAACTTCGCAACCACATGCCAACTAACTCTCATTAGAGAATTATTAGTAGACTGTATAGTCTTTGCTGTAGAGGTTAGGGTTATAGTTAGTGTTAGTAGAATAAGTTGACATGTACTTGCAAAGTTACTTACAGTCAGCAGAACGTTTGTTGGGGGAGCATCAAAATAAAGTGCTAGTAGATATTACGCAGACAGTCTACTAATACTCTAATGACTTGTAGTTGACATGTAGGTCAAAGTTACTTATAGTTAGTAGAAAATCTAAAATGTATAAAACTGCTGTGGATATTTTCATAGCCATAAAATGTTACTAGAAATAAACTACGGCTGCATGGATTGTAAAATTTTATTTTAAATTTTAAATTAAATGTTGGTCTAACGGCTCACCTGTTGCTCATAAGTGAGCCAAGCACCATCAGGCTATCCTCCATGTTAGTAATGATCTCCGATGTGCTGTCACCTCTCAGAAGGAGCTCACCTCTGGTTTTAAAGTGAGCAAAAGTAAAGGTCTTGTTGTCCCATTCCGCAATTACTTGCTTGAGTTTCTGCTCGATGTCACGCTCCTTCACAGCACTAATACAGATGTCCTGCACCGATGGGTTGTAAAGTTATAACACAGTTTCGTGAAATAAAGAGCTTTAAAGGGATAGTTCACCCAAAAATGAAAATACTGCCATCATTTACTCACCCTGTATGAATTTCTTTGTTCTGCCAAACACAAAGGATGATATTTTGAAGAAAGTTTGTAACCAGACTGTTTTGGGGCACCATTGACTTCCATAGTTGGAGAAAAAAAAATACTATAGAAGTCAATGGTGCCTCAGAACTGCTCTGTTTCCTTTGTGTCCAGCAGAACAAAGACATTCGTACAGGTTTGGAAATACTTGAGGGTGAGTAAATGTTGACAGAATTTTCATTTTTGGGTGAACTATCCCTTTAAGGCCAAAACTATGATCGAATCTATCTAGAAGTATCTATAAAACTAAATTCTGACCTCAATTTCTTCTTTGTACTTTAGCAGTGGGGCTTCCATGATGTTGCGGAGCTTGAAGTTATCAGTTTCGACTTCAAATGTGTGACCTGTGACCTCAGTAATCCTCTTCCAGTGACGTGTCATCATGGCTTTGTTAGTCATTAGATCCAACAGGGGGCAGCACTCGCTAAAGTCGTCAATAGTTTTTTTGAGGTCCAGAAATGCCTGCCACTCTTTAAGGGCCCGTGGCAGCTTACGGCACCTGCAAAACAAAACGAAACAAAAAATGTACCTCAGTAGGTTCATGCATCTGCTGAATATTGCATTGGCTGTGAGGTTAAAAGATCATTGTTGTGCCTGCTTTATGTTTAAAGATAACTATTTTTAAATTTATAAACTATAATGTTGTGTGACTGCATATAAAGTAAATCTTGCTGACAGCAAATTACTTTGTTGTAAACCATAAAAATGTTTATTCCTATTGTACTGAACTCAAGCATACTTTAAATTGAATCAGAGAGAAAACTCTTCATTCGTCCTATTATTCTGCAAAGATTATTGTGTTACACTGGTACTTGCTCCAACACAGCTGACTTTAATTTCAGTCCTTGACAGGCATGGAGAATGATTCTACTCTCTGAGAAGCTTCTGCGATAACCATGAACAGAGCAGCACAGTTGAAATTCCCTGGTGCTTTCATGCTTTTCAGTGTAACTTATTATACGACTGCCAGAAATTGGATATTCAGAAATTTAGTTTGACTTCTGTAACCTTCTCACCTCGACTGAAACTCAAGTAGTTCATTGTTGATTCTGTCAATATTGATGTCAGCCCATGAAATGTCATAGTAGCCGTTGACGGTGTCAATGACACTGTTGTAAAGTCCATAGAGCTTTTGGAGAAGTGTCAACTGTTTCCTAATCTCAAGCAACTGAGGATGCTGGGTAACGGGTAGGCCAAAGAGCTCCTCCCCACCTGTGTATGTGATGTACTTGCGGAAAAGGTTGTCAAAGCGATTCTGTGGAGACCCAGACCATTTTAGTAAATAACTTCAAGCAAGAACTACATAACATTATGTAAAAAAAATATCAAGTTATGTTTATGTTTATGGAAATAGACATGATAAATTACAGGATACTTTACCTGAAACATAATAAGCCTGTCACTGGCATCCTGGGGAGCCAATCCAACCACCATGGGACCATCCTGAGAATTTGTAGTGTGCAGAACCAGAAAAAACATATGCACATATTGTTAATTTATGATAAACAACCACTTTGTTTTCCCTGTGCAGTGGAAGCTTCAAAGAATCACTTTGATTTTTGTGTGGTTTGATTTCTGGCATTTTATGTTACAGAACACCCACAGGAATATAAATGCAGGAAAACAACTGTGCTTGGGCTTGTATTTGTAATTGCCTGAGGGAACATCTCAAAGTGAAAGAAGTGCATGGATAGAGTTCACCTGCCCCTCAGGACTCACCCTGTCATAGTCGTGGTAGAAGTGTTGGCAGTCCTCTACAAAGATCTCAACGTTTCTGATGAGTTCTCCCCTGAAGTTTGGTTGAAGGAATACCAGTTCATTCTGCACCTCTGTGCTACGGGAAAGCACTTTCTCCCAGGTGTACCGAAGTGTGTCCACTTTGTCTGCTTCCTCTTTGGCAATCAACAATCCATATTTATGTAGCGTGCTGTATGATTCCTGCAGGCCAAAACCAGGGAAAAAGACATTGAATTTATACCAGAGGACAATATAGGTTATATTCTGTCCCTATTCACTTTCTCAATATATTCCAAGTCTTCTGTGCAAGTCGTATGGAATCCTTTTATAATTATTGTTTATCCTAATAGGAGTTTGACAGGTGTCAGTTATAGTGTAAATACACAGCTGTGGTAATATTATTCAAAAAAATGTAAGAATAAAATAAAGACCCCACATGCTTTATTTTTCTTTATATTTGTATGTACCTCAATTGGACCAACTTGAAAGTCTATGGAGATCTGGTGTTCTCTGATCTCTTTAAGCGTTGCCATGGCGATACGAATATCATCCAAGTCCTTAATCTGCCTGTTGAGTTTCTTGCTCGCCTCATCTATAAAAGTGAAGATCTGTTCCATCTCCATGCGATACTTCCTTTTGCAGTGGTGACCAAAATCCACCATCCAACTCTTTGTCTCAGCAGTAAGAGCCAATTTCAGATCCGCTGTAGGTAAGTTCAGCAACACACAAAGAATAAAGAGGTCTTTAAGACAACAAAGATAATAATAATAATAATAATAATAATAATAATCAAATGAAATAACCAACTCTTTCCTCCAGAAATCTGACATAAGTACACTGCTACTTCCATATACATTAATAAACAACTGAAATAATAAATAATTAATTAACCTAAATACAATTCATTTAAATAAATGTAATATGCATATATTCCAACCTAGAAACAAGAACGGTAATATTAAACATGTTCACACTATTGCTGCAATCATTATTTCTGCCATTTAAATAAACAAACCTCTTATCTGTAACCTCTCTTTCACTATTAGCTTTCTTAGTTTCTACTGATTCAGAGTCTGTCTACCTGTATATAACGCCAGAGCTCCTACTGAGATAAACTCAGGCTCTGTATTAATTTCGAGCTCCAGATCCCTGTAGTACAGAATCTGAGACTCAAATTCAGAAAGAAGAGGGTTCCCTTGGATGAATTTCTGGATGGTTTCCTCTCGATCTTTCTTCCAGATGTGGTGATAGAGGCTGAAGCGATCCAGAGCGTGCATTATTTCCTGTGTACAGTACATGAAAGTATCATACATTACATAAAACATCACAGTCACATTATAAACACAACCAAAAAAAAAAATAAATAAAAAACATATTCAGTTAAAGCTATACAGACTTGCTCCCATAGAACAATCATATTTCTGACATGAATATCCAGAATATTCAAAATACAGTAAGTTAAACTCCCAAGTAAGTAATTAAAAAATAACAAACTGAAACAGACCTTCTTGGTGGAATTGATGGACGTACTAAGCACAGAGACCAGCTTGACAATCTCTTTGTTCTCTGAGATGCTTTTGTGGTAGTTCTTAATTTGGACAGGAATGGCCTGGTTTGCAGATGCCGATATATCTGAGGTACTGCCTTCTAGAGGAACAAAACATTCAATTCAAAGATGAGAAATCAAAGTTAATAAACAAGAGCAGAGAGGAGCTGTGGGAGAAGGATTCAGTAATATTATCTTTTTGCCTCAGATCAGTTATATGAAGGACCCTTTATCTCTAATCTGTTTCAGAGGATGAAGGGTTTACAGGCAGAGCTGCTTCATTACAGTAAGAAGAGATATGTCGCTGTGACACTGTTGTACTCTGTCAATTTTGTGTCAGTTTCCCTATTCTGAAGAGCAAGCGATAGAGAGAGAATAAACGATGTGGATAAGATTGTTACCGTGACACTAGGGACATGTCACCACTTCACAAAATCATATCCACTGTCTGCACTCATTATCTTTATTCCCCAGTTTTATTTATCAAATGATTGCAGATGAACTTATCCATCCAGAGCTTCAATTTTCAACCATTATAAAAGAGAAATTTTAAAGTGACCAAAGACCTGTTAGTTCTTGATTTGCTCTGCTGAGCTATGTAATTACAGAGAGTAAGTAAGAGTCGTACCGGCTAAGCTGCGATAGGTCGATTCGCCGTCTTCTGATTCACTCTCTTGGCTGTTCTGTTTCAGAGCAGCCATGCGTCGCTCACTCATTTTCCTCTGTGACAGCAAAAATAAGTCTGACATTTTGCTTACATTACAATCAAACAAGAACTGCATAGATTTTGTAGGCCTATGGTAACTTTTGAGTTCATGTCAGTTCAAGAAAACAAAATAATTACAGAGTATGAGAATAAAATACTAGATAAGGTACACTATAGGCTACTTAAATTTGAAACCCATTTTACTTATATTATGTGACATTTTGAAGCGAAGCAGGATTTTTCACAAAAATGAATGGAGGGTGGGACTTTTTATCAAGAGGATTGGTTAAAAAATTAGAGGCCTTGGTGACTTCAGCTGAAAAGGACGTGTTTCAGGGCACTGCATTTTGATGAAGAGCAACATTCATTTGCAACATGGTATTCTTAAACAATTTTGAATGGCAGTGAAGATTTTCCTCATGAAATGTCCTACTTCAGACACATACGATACTGTACAGCTTCTGTATACATTGTATAGTTTTTGTATATTCTGGAAAAAAAAATATTATTTATTCTCTTTCGACTATATTCTTTCATTTATTCTATTTTTAATGTTGTTTCATTCTCCTGAATGGCTATTTAGCCTAAGTGGCTATTTAGAGTATATAGTGTTCAATCCAAGTATATATTTAACCGAGTAAATAAACAGCATCTTGTTTAAGTGTAAGCAGTGAAAGATGCTATCCACAAAAAGTGTAAATAGAAGTAATATGCTATTTGTACTAATGGTGTGCATAGTTAGTGAAAAATTGTCTTTGCCATCAAGGTTGTCCATTTGCACTCAGTATAAATAGACACTGTCTGCTTTTAAATGTGTATTATCGCTTAAAAATTAAATGAGTCAGATGGTCTTACTGAATGAAAACAAACCTTGGAAATTCTTTCCTTGCTCCACTGTCCAACTCCTTTACTGACGCTGACCACACAGTCCACAGCTCTGTTCAAGGCTTGCTGAACCTCTTCTAGCCCTGGAACCATGATGATGTTGGGGATGGCTAAACACACTCCCACCCTAAAAATTGTCTGCTGCCCACTTCCCTTCTGCTGACTTGAAGGGTCTGCTTCTGCTGAATGGGAAGTGAAATTTAAAGGGTTAGTTCACCCCAAAATGAAAATTCTGCCATGAATTACTCACCCTCATGTCGTTCCAAACCCGTAAGACCTTCGTTCATCTTTGGAACACAAATTAAGATATTTTTGATTAAATCCGAGACCTCACTGACCTCACTTTGCACACAAAACGTATTCTCGTAGCATCGTAAACTTACAGTTGAAATACTGATGTCACATGGATTATTTTACCGATGTACTTGCGACGTTTCTGTGCCTTGACCGTGGTAGTTCCCTTGCTGTCTATGGGAGGGTCAGAGAGGTCTCAAATTTAATCAAAAATATCTTAATTTGGTTTCCGAAGATGAACGAAGGACTTACGGGTTTGGAACGACATGAGGGTAAGTAATTAATGACAGAATTTTCATTTTTGGGTGAACTATCCCTTTAATTAACAACATTCAATTTTAAAGGAGGTGTGGAATTTTATTGTTAGCCCTTTGCATTGTGTCTTATGTAGACAACAGGTTAAGTAAAAATATGATTATGCAATAACATACATTTTGCAAAAATGTTCCTCTTTATAGTTTTTTTTTTTTTTAGCTGACTGATGAGCTTATGGACACCGAATGGTTATCCTGAGGTAAATGTATTGTTACATGGCACTGTTTACAAGCGTGCTCATATGCCGCACTAAAGCGTCCGCTCATGTCACATTAAAGAGTGCCAAAACAGTATTTACGGTTTGAATTTCGTTATGAATTTGGCTGAATTTTAAAGCTAACACTTTAAAATGTAACAGAGCACAAAGCTTATTGCGATCATTGGACAGCAAGCACACTACAAATAAAATGAAGTTCAAGCACTAACAGAACACAGCACATAGACTAAAGATCTTGAAACAAGAAACAATAATAGTATTTTATTATAAACGAGAATTGTTAACGATTTTGCTAATATCCACACATGCTGACAGCTTTACCTGTTGTAGCTTGTTCAAGTTGTGCACAAAATAAACACTGCTTTTCTGCACTTTTACGTCACACATCTCCATCATTTTTGATTTCTCTCATGCTGCCACAACCGAAGCTGCTTTTAGCAGATGTGTCGTAAAACTTTGATGCGCATCGTCTCAGTTTATTACGTCAACATAAAAGATGTGATCGCAAAAAAAGCAGGAAAAAAGCCATTACATGCAAATTTTTAAATCACAACATAAATGCATACAGTCACCAGTGGCAATCTCAACAAAAACTTCACTTGAAAATTAATATTTTTGGTCGCAAATGAGACCGTTTTAGTTGCAGTCTGGAACCCTGACATGGTGAAGTAATTTCAGACTTTACAATGGCCAACAACGCAGTAGTATAAGAGAATCTAACACATGTGCAACCATGTGTTCTGCAAGCATACAGACTTACCATGGTGGCCTCTTCGATGACGCTGTAATCAGCCTGCTGCAGGTAACGATGTAGAATATTACACAGTAAACAGGACGGGTTCTCATGAAGATATCGGGCTCGCTTTGTAACACGGTTATACTTGCTGCGAAATGGAATGTGAATACTCTTTTTCTGTTGGGTTAAAGCACACATACACATGCCCATAATATTAGACCACTTAAATTAGGTCCGCAGTTCTGCTGAATTACACTGTAAATCCAGGGATGTCTAACGGTATATTAACAAGTCTGACCTCCAGGGCCTCAGTCATTATGCAGCCCATGACCGCACACACACGCAGTGTGGCCTCCATGTCCAGTTTCTGCAGGGAGGATTTCAGCTGGTCAATGGGAACCAACCATGCACCGACCGCAGGGGTCGCAGTACTCAACAGATTCAGCTGCCTGCAGACACATTCAACAATACAGACCTCATTAGCCATATAAACACTGATCCATGATTCCCTTTGAACCAAATCAAAGACTTTGCAGCCAAATATATACAATATACATTCCCTGAAAACAACTATATATGTGACCCTGGACCACAAAACCAGTCTTAAGTCACTGGGGTAATATTTGTAGCAATAACCAAAATTATATTGCATGGGTCAAAATTATTGATTTTTCTTTTAAGCCAAAAATCATTAGGAAATTAAGTGAAGATAATATTCCATGAATATATTTTGTAAATTTCCTACCATAAATATATAAAAACTTGGTTTTTGATTAGTGATATGCATTGCTAAGGATATCATTATTTTCTCAATATTTAGATTTTTTTGTACCTTGACATGGTCGGAGCATGAGAACGGATGTTGGTTGGCGCAGCAAAGCTGAACCAGATCTCTTTTATCGTCAGCTTCATGCTGCTGGAGTCAGGGGGAGGAGGCAAGAGGGGCAGGTCCTTTTTCAGATCATCTGACTCCACTCCCTCATCCTGCACAGACAAACAAGAGTGAAAAACAATACGAGAAACAAAGACCCAAACAAAACTTATAAGATCTCAAATGGCCATTAACTATACATGAACAACAACTGAGAACCTGTTCGTCAGAGTCTGAATTGTTGTTGGGTTCAGAAGCAGGGCTCTGCGCATCATTGGGCAGGTTATCATCAGATACATCAGTGCTGTAGCCACTTCCAGTCTGAGAACCACTAGAACCGTTTGATTTTGAGACTCCATCCCTGACACCGCTGTCGGCCCCACCCATCACCCCAAAAGCACTGTAGAGCACGGCTCCTGACTGCCGCCCACCTGAGGAAGAGTCAGACATGCATTTCACACTCCTGAAATACAAATGTTGTTCAGATAATGCCTCAGATAATGCTCACTGAAATTCAGCACGTGTATAATACCTTTGACAGTGAGATTCTCAATCCCACATTCAAACATAATCCAACCCCATTTCTCAGGACTGGCGCCAGAACGAGCGTGGTCAGGGGTGTGTTCTGGGACATGTTCAGTGGAGATAGAGGGCTCGGTCTCATCCACTAAAACAAAGTCATCAGTTTCCTCCAAACTGAAGAGGACCTTGGACTTCTCAAAAGGTATGGCAGTGATGGCACAAGCTCCAAGGTCTGTTACAAACAACAAACAAATATTGAACAAACATAATTACAATTCCAAATAGCACTCAAGGAAAACAACACAATACACTAAAAAAAACAAAATAAAACCAAATAATATTTTGTTGAATCAAATATGATATGAACTTAACTAAATAAAACAGTAATTCCATGTGGTAGGAGATGTCAGTATTCCAAGCCCAGTATTCTCAAGAGGCACATAATAAATAAACATATGGATATAAATTTGAGTGTATGTGTGTACCGGATGAGTCCAGGCCACGAAGTTGGCTGTGTATGCGGTGTATGTTGAGTCTGGCTGCGATCTCCTTGCCCTTCTCAATCCCAGCATTAGAACGGAGAGAACCGCTGGACTGAGGTGCCATCTTAGATGCAGACGAGAACTTCTCCATCATTATAGAGGGCTTTTCTGTGTCCTCTACTATGCCCCTACACAATCACACATTAACACATTAAAATGATAAAAAAAATTAAATAATAAAAATATCATATTATATTACATTACATTATATTATATGGATGTTTGCAATTACCTATTCATGCGCAACTGAGTTGCAATCCGGTCAAAACACAAGGCCACTAGAGAGACATGTGTGACACTCTTATTGGATGGTGAACCTTCTTCTACAGATGCCTGGAGTACACAAAGGTTCACCTGCAGACACATGCACATACAATTACTTTCATATTTCATTTTTTTCTATTTCAATTTCAATATTTCAATTTCATATTTACATGACAAGATTTATCTTTCATACACACACACAAAAAGGTACCTTTGGGACAGTCACATTAGCTTGTAAACCCTTTATCTTCACATTGTCAGGTTTGATTGACAGATCAGTTTGTCCATGCGGTGTGCTCAGAGACCCAGGGGTGGTTCCCTCTGTTTTAGATATTTTGTGCTCTGGCTTTGCTGTGCTCTGGAAACGCGACATTCATCATGATCACATTAAAGTCTAAGTGTGCTGTCATGCCTCCGTGTGTTGTATTGATTACTTACAGACTCAGAGACAGTGGATTTGCTGATCTGATACACTTCATTAAGCACTTTCCCATGCAGGTCATCCAGGATTGATGCAGGGTGGCGAATACTGGCAAAGTGAACCATCGACTCAATGTACCTGGAACAAAAGACAATTTCACAAACACTGTGGCAGTTATGAAAGACTACATTAAATCTCTTGATGAGAACATTTTTCTTTCTGTTTCCTGTTTTAGAAGACATACTGAAAGGCTTGTGTGTTTCTTTTCAGATCAAATGCCTAATCTAGTGCCTTTTTAGGAGTGCACTATCAAATAAATGATCTGAAACATTTTGGTGTCATGGCACCACAAGATGGGTGATGTGAGAGTTGCTGTGATGTCTGACCTGTCTAGTGCTTCAGCTACTAAAGGAGTCAGAACCACATTGACCGCCCCTTTGACCTCTACGATGGCTGTGGTTCTCGTCTGAGCAAGAGGCTGATCAACAGTCCAGTCCTCTGTCACTGTTTCCTCATCAGTGTTGTCCATTGCCTGCTTGTCAAGTGGTGTGTAAGGTGTGCTGGAGATACAAAAATACACATCAAAACGCATGCTTGAAATTATGTTTCATGATAATGAAACAACCTCTGTTGATTTGTTATGATTTCTCAGTTTACCTGTTTATATCACCCATGAGCTGAACTCCTCTGTCCAATAGCGAGGTGGCAGACAAACCACCCTTCACCATCTGTAAAAGAGCAATTAGCAACAACAAATAATGAATGAACAAGCAACATTCTTACACTAACAACATGTCCAGGTAATGTTTTACCCAAAAGTTACTCTCTACATAGAGAAAAATCAATCTAATGACAATTAAGCAAATCCTCAGTAGCCTAATGTAATGTAAAAATACAAATGGATATACAAGTGTGTGTGTGTGTGAGTATATACATACTTTACAATATATATAATAAGTTACAATTGCATTAATTTAAGGAGAGTGCTTGATGCCTCATAAAAATATTTTTTATATTTATACAATACGTTTAATATATAGTTCATTCATTTTCATTTACATTCATAAATTACTATTAATTTGGGAAGGGTTTATTAATATAAAAAAATGATATTTATATTTATAATAATATTCACTGTATATTTATAAATAGACTTAATTTTATTTATACAACTGCATAAAAAATATATAACAATAAATAAAAAAAAAAATCAAATATAAACCTTAAAAGATGGGATGGACAAGTGGTCAAAGGAGGCGGAGCTCTCCTCACTTGTAGGCGTGTCAAGGTCAAGCGGACGATGCAGCGATGACTTAGATGTTCTCTTATTGGTTGGCTGCTTAACAGACCAGTTTGAAACATGATAATGTGCAAGGTAATTTTGGTATAAAGCCATTAAATGTGGCTGTGTTGTCAGGAGGCCAGTCTCTGCCTTCTCTGTTTCAATAGAGCCCTCCTCCTCCAATCCAAGTGCAGAAACAAATGAGGCTTGGGAAGTGTGGCTGGGCAGCACAGGTGGGCGGGTCTCAGCGATT
>JAUZSZ010000123.1:8429828-8444632 GCA_034780575.1 Labeobarbus marequensis | reverse complement strand
AGAGAACTCCACGTTGATGGTCTTATCACGTGTCACTACATTCCCTGTGTTGTTCACACTTTCGATCCACACCGTGTTCTTGTACATAATGTGTGTACTGTTCGACTGGACTCACAAATACACACACACAAACACACATAAAGTTACTGTAAATTTAATTACCTTTCCACAGAGAGTAACATATTCAGTCAAGCAGACAGCACAAAGTATGCATACAATGAAAATTTAATTATGAAAGCAAAAGAGTATCTTCTGCTGTAAATCTGAAAGTCATGACTAGTTGCAAATGATCTTTCTGGAAAACATTATTGTGTACAAACCTGAGTAATTTAGTACTAAATTAGGAAACATTTAATAATCTTATACAGCAGACCACTGAGCACCAATGAGAGTATTTTGTCGTCAAAATGTGGGATATTTTTCAAAGCATAATCCCATTTTGAATTACGGATGGTTTAATGATCCAAAAACTCTATGATAAGCTCTATGATTGTATATAAACCAAAACCTAACTTCCCGACTATACAGCACTTTCATGCAAAACCAAGCACTCCTGCTTAAATAGTTGTTTTGTATGACGCAAACAGCGCTCTTCAAATAAGCATAAACGCAGCACATTGTTAAACTATTAGTTAAATTACATAATATTATTTTCAGCTGTTCCATCCACCATATTGGAGGGCAGCTCTTCGTTGAACTCATCACAAGGCAGCAGTAGGATCTGCATGAAAATGCCTTGGTTTTCAGTGGAAAAGAGGTTTCTCAGAAGGTAAAATTATTCCCCTAAGTAAAATGTGCATTATGAATGTGTATATGATGCCAAAACCCTTTTTAGGATGTTAGCTGACTTGGTTTTGAGGCACAGACAATAGTGAAATGAATACATATTAAACCTGCTTAAGTTGGTTTGATGGTCCTAAATGGTCTTTGCACTACACAGATGTATATACTTATTTGTATATTTGTAATAGTTGCATGTATATTTGATTTGTATTTATCTAAAAAATGTTACGTTCTACTGTTAGTATTTAGTGTATCTGTATGCACCAAGGATCTGAGAGTAACGCAATTTCAGTTCTCTGTATGTATGTACTGTACATGTGGCAGAATTGACAATAAAGCAGACTTTGACTTTTGACTTTTGATTTGCCGTCTAGTCATAGACAATACTGTCTTAGCACTATAATAACGTTATATTATATAACATGAGATTTTGGCTAAATGTATTCAGCTAGAGGAAAAACTGAGCTCCCACATAGGTACTATAAGTTTTGTAATCTATAAGTTTAATATAGTTTAAAGAAAGCAATTGCTGGTTAAAAAACTTGTAACTCTATTTAAGCTTGATTTTGGTAAAATGTTGATTATATACAAGTGTCTGATCATATAAAAAGCCATAATACCAACTCTGACAATACAGTGTTTAATAATGTAAAAAATAAAATACAGGGCATTTTTCTATTTCCTGAAAAGTAGCGGTTTTACAGTTTCTGCCAATATATAGTTGTGAAAAAATAGCATGGATCAGACGGAATTAATTATGTGTATACTGGGAATAAAAACCACCTTGATAGTGTGTGTGTGTGGGAGACACACATTTGAGTGACAATTTATTCCCAGTGTCACTTGAGAGGACATTCCATACACAGCCTAAGGACTGGATGTATGAATACAATTACTGCTACCTATTCTCTCGTCGTGACTCTATGCTCACACACAGACGAAAGAAAATAGAACACTGTGGACCCCCTACTTGGTGAAAATGAGATGAGGCACATGGATTTAAGGCTTTAGTCAGCTGGATAGATTTACCTCAAATCCATTGAGAATTGAGTTCAGCTACCTCACCAGCTGCATTAGAAATTGAGTGACATCACTTGATTGACAACTGAGTGATGTCACCCACCTCATATGTATCTGTACCTTCCTCATCCTTCAGAAATAAAGAATTGAGCAAATCTTGTTTGTGCTGCAGACATGAACTATGCCACAAGTTATGTGGCTTGTTTAGAAATGGTGTTTTTAAGCAATCAGACTGCAATTTTGTCTGCTTCGTTGTTATATAGGCAATTACAATTTAAAATAACTGTTTTCTGTTATAGTATATTTTTAATATATTTCTTTAATGGCAAGGCTGACTTTTCAGCAGCCATTAATCCAGTCTTCAGAGTCACATTCTCTTTCAGAAATTATTTTAATAAGCTGATTCACGCTTAAGAAACATTTCTTATTATTTAGCAAAGTTAAAAACAGTCTTACTATGTATGTGGAAACCTTGATACATTTTTTTTTCTTTGATGAAAAGCAAGTTCATAAGAACAATATTTATTTAAAATAGTAATATTTTTAACATTATTAATATCTTTACTGTTAAGGTCATTGCACACTGAAACGCATACAAAAATTTTGGATTCAATGTGCAAGGCCCTTTACTTTTGGTCAATTCAATGCATCCTTGCTAAATAAAAGAATTAATTCCATCCAAAAACTTTCTGAGCCCAAACATTTGTGAACACAGAAGGAGGGGCCTGAGCCATAACTAGAGGTTAGAATATCATAAGACATTGTGGTGGACCCTTCATTTGGACTCTCCTAGCAACCACCCAGAAAACGTTAACAACTACACAAACATATTAAAACCTATTTGGAACATCTGACCTGTATGGTTTTGAGTTAACAGAGCCCCCTTAGGTCAACACTTATTTTATTGAGATTATCAGTGGTCTTAACTGAACTTGAGCCTCAAGGCTCCTTCAGGGCTACAAAGGCCTCCTCTTTATTTATGAGGTGTATGTGCTGAGATGGGGAGCATTGTATCGGCAATGACACTTGTGCTCCGTTTGCTCCCACATGTAGACTGAGATGTGGAAATGATGTGCAAAGATTGACACTTCCGATGGAATCCAGTAATCAAGAGACACATTGCAGAAGCAAATCTTTTTTTATCCATGTAATTGCTGGATATGAATCATCGCCTGACATAGATTGCATTAAGATTGCATGTAAGGAACACTATTCCACATTCACTGACAGTAGTGATTGATAAAATATTTGTACCCTCCGCAACTTTTGCTCATCCTGATACATTTTCTATTACTGTTGGCTCAAGTTCAGTTCCCATACTACACATACTCTGTTCTGTGTGTAAAAAAAAAAAAGGGTTAGGTTTAGTACATTTCAAATCAGAGTATGTTGAAAATAAACTAAATGAAATGAAAGAAAAATATATACAACTCATGATCATTTAAATTTGCAATAAAGTTTGCAATATATACTGCTCCACACAAACATTTGACAAATTTCTTATAATATGCATAATACGTAAAAATTGTGCACCAAAAAATGGTCATGCGAATTGTTGATAAATTTGTTTTTAACAAATACAAAGCTTGAAGGTCCCCCTACGGCTTTCTGCCAAAATGTTTAAACGTTTGAAAGCAAACATTAAGACAGCATAGCAGAAACAATAATCTGTGTTTTTGTCCTTCCATCATCTTTGGTCCTGTCTCTTGTCTTTCTGGTACAATTTCATTCTTTTCTTTTTGTTCTTTTGACGTCACAATGGCCACCCCTGTTGTCCTGTGCTTCTCCATTGACTGTAAGGCAATCTATGCTCTGCCCTCCCTGGCTGGACTGCAATGACAGGACAGCTCAACAAATGACATGCAACGCAGTCGGGCCAGCGTAATGTGTTCCTTCTCCCAGGGCAGCAGCACACTCAACACCATCACTGTTCTTACCGCCTGACATGACCCCAGGGTAATGTTAAATACATGTCTGTCAAGTGAGAGATTGAAACTGAAATGTGTTGCTATATGTTGTAATGGAGTTCCGCATTGTGGTACTGTTATATATGTGCTGAAGGAATATTAGCAGCACCCTGCAGAGATAGGATGCAGGTTGATGTCATGTATTCCAATGAATTTGAGCTGAATGGATATCACAGGATGAGTTTTACAGAGAAGCTGACATTAAAGTGAGCAAGATGGCCTAAATCTTATGATGCATATTGTTCAGGCTCCCGTCTCAGTATTTATGTATGTGCTTGTTTCAACAAATTTGTTTCAGACAATACATTTTGTCTAAGTAGCAAATGAAGGCAGTCCACACCACAGAAATAACACAAAAAACTACAAATGCAGTAACCAAGGCAGGGAAATACATTATTTTTAACTTGTTTACTTTGCCCATCTGTGAGAAGAACTGTGAAGTAGAAGCAAAAGCCACAAGGGCTTGTTGTTTAAATGTATTCCTTTACGTGCAGCTGGCAGTTTGTGAAAATAAAAGTCATTCTGTAGTGTCAGTGGCCTGGTATTCTGCTGCAAAATTTATGCTGTGCTGATGTTCTTCCTCTCAGAATGAGCTTTTTTTCTGTCAGTGCTTAAGCTGTTTATCCATGGCATTTTGGAGACTTGATACTGTTGTTGTTTGACAATTGGAAATGTTATATAGGTTCCTAACACAGAGCCTTGTGGGACCCCCCTTGTAGAAAGGAGTGCTATGTTTAAAGTGATACTAAAGTGGACTAGGGGGCATTTTGGGGATTAGAACCAAAGGCCAGATGAGTAGCACCTCCCGGTATGGAAAATTGCAGCTGTGTTCATGTGCCCATTTTGCTTTAACCACATTGTAACCCTTCTCAGCTCAACAGTCATTCGCCCGCCCTTTCTTTTTGTTGGGTGGCTAAATCAGCCTGTGACTGTCAACATTCTCTGGTTATTTTAAACACATGACTTGTGACCTCAGACTGCACAGGACTATTATGAAGACACTCACATAGCCGTGTGCCAAACTTCACTTCTCGTACCTTAAGACAACAATATAGTCGTGTTGTAGAAATTTGATGATTTATGAGGTGATTTGAGTCATGGCAAACCTCACAGTTCTCTTTCGCTTTCTCTATGTGGGCTTTGTGAGAAACAGGCAAGGACGCCTCACTGAGTGGTATCCAGCATTTGATAAAGGTAGGTCACAACAAGGTTACAAAAAGCTTTTGTACATGTGAGTTTTGAACATGCTAGTGCAACAAGTTTTGAACATGGAAACTTGTATAAGTTAAGAGTGGAGTGTTTAGGGACTCTGAAATGTAATGATTTCAGCAGTGGAAGATCAATATATTTGCTTGGCTAAAAAAATGTGTCTAATTAATCCAAGCATTAGCATTTTGAAATTATTGTATCAGCTATGGTTGATTAACTTGGTTGATTAACAATATTCATTGTATAGTCTATATACAGTAAATGTATGTGTATGTGTATATACAGTATATTGGCCATCAACCACACCGCTCTCTAAATTTTGGCATCAGCCACTAAAGCAATATCGGTTAACCACTAGAATTAAGCAGTATATTTCTATGACAGATATCTATATACAAACAGAGCATTATGGGAAAATGTGCTCCCTTAAGAACAGTGTGCATTTTTTGTGACATATTTAAAGATGATTAGCATATGATGATGCATCATCCAATATATTATTAAGGGAAAAACATGATTTGCTCATTTAACCAAAGTGTATTTGCACCAGCTATCATTTGAGTTTTACAGAACATAGCAAGAATTTCTGATGTTATTAATGTAAAACACTAAATCAGTTATTTTATGTATGGCTGAATAATGACAGGCAAATCGCATAATGAAATCCCAGTCAAAAGATAAATCTGAATTACACTACAATTCTATGACTATAGTCCTATATTTTTAATGGAAATAGATTAGTCTTTAATTCACATTAGGTGTGTTTACATGCAGTAATTTCCCTCAGTCAGAATTAATCCAGTCTAATTTCAGATTCTGAAAGTTCTGTTTATATGAACCCTAAATGTTGCAATATAATTCACATGTGTGTGGTCACACTTTATTTTAAGGTCCAATTCTCACCATTAACAAACAATTAACTATGACTTTTGCCTCAATAAACGCCTAATTTCCTGCTTATTAATATTTAGTAAGGTAGTTGTTAACTTTATGTATTGGGAAGGATAAGGGATATAGAATATGGTCATGCAGAATATGTGCTTTATAAGTACTAACAAACAGCCAATATGTTTATAGGTATGCAAATAAGCAACTATTTAATATTACTGAGAATTGGTCCTTATACTAAAGTGTAAACAGTATTTGTTTACATTTGCATTACTTGTATTTCATTTAAAAAAAAAGCTGACATTTCTGTCAGAAGAGAAAATATCAGCTTTAAAACTGACCAGTATGTAAAGCATAAGATTTAAAACCTATACACATTTGTATGAAGTAAAACATACTGTATGTATGTGTGCAAGCGTCTACATGCTTAATTTTTTTTCCTGTTGATTGGATAATTTCAGGTCTACATCACCCCTTTCCATCTGATCAGAATTTAATTCGAATCGAGCTCAAATGATTGAGGTGTTTGCATGAAGGCTTTTCAGTTTGATTAAGCCATCAATCCAATATAATGGACTACAATTGCTCCTTCCCACGCAATGCTGGTGTGATGTATTCTGAGCAATATCACACCGTGCTTGTTCAATTAGGCCAGATGAGAACTGGACTGAGACTGGACTTTTTTTCCCAAGGTTTTTTCCCCCTCCATTTCTGGCTTGCTTAGCTAGGGTCTAAATTAAAGATAATTAATATTCAGTAACGGACACTATCAGATGAGAACAAAACTTGAATTGAATTGATCTGAAGAATGACACTACTGTCTTAAAGCTGCTTATTGCTGAATTGAACTTGTTTCATAATGAATGACACTATTGTCTTGCTACAGCTGCTTTATAGCAGAATTTTGGATTTGCCTCATTTTTGAAGTTTGTATCATTGTTTCTGTTGCTTTGCTGTTTAATATTGTGAAACTGCTTTGAAATCTATATTGTACGAAGTACTATGAAAAGTGTGATGACTTGATTTGGGTGCATGTAAACATAGCTGTTGAATAATTCTGCTCAAATATCATATAGCTAATACTTTTAACTTCAAAACAAAAGCAACATTGTTTTGTAAAGTTGTAAAAATGAATTACTGCTCAGATAAAAGATCAAGATTGTAAGTGCATGCCATCTTACCCATTTGTCTGTTGTTATATTTCTTTACAATCGATCACAAAAAGAACAACATTATATTCTTCCGCCAATAATTATGGAAAATATTGCTGGAATTTCTCATCATGCCTTTCACAAAGCTTAAAAACTTGTAACCTAAATTCTTCATGATGTGTAAACGCTTGTTCTAGTCCTTTTGAGTGATGAAATTAACTCTCATTTTAAGGAGTTTAAGTGAGTTAAGTTGTTATATAGCTAATTAAAGTTAGTTGTAATCAAAGCAAATACTCCAACATGAAGGAGCAAATTTGTACATAAATCTTGTTCATAAGCAGCACTGCTGCAAGATGTTTGGCAAGCGTGTGCACTGGGGGTCTGGGAGTTAACAGGTGGATTAGAAGCCATCAGCAAAATGTATTCCATCATAAATCTGCACACTCTGAGCATTCGCCAAGCTTCAGAGCCCCAGAGCTTTAGAACACACACAAGAACACCAGTAAATCTTGCCTTCTAGGGAACACAAAGTGAAAAGCTGCAGTGGAGAGCAGTGAATTAGCCTGGCAATGCCCTCTTGTGTTGTTTACACCATTAGTTTAAAAGCTTACTTTGCCAAAGTCGACTGACTCTTCTTTCCCAGAAACTCAGGGAGCAGATGCAATATCTGTAGTTTGATGGCTATGCCTGTAAAATGGGAACTATTGTGAATAGCCACTCTTGGCAATATGCTCAAGCGGGATTGAGACTCATCCCACTCTCAGGTATTCTTCTGTTTAAAATTTGATAAATGTGATTTGTTGAAGTAGCCTAAGGATTGAAGTATGAGAGTTGCTTATTCCCTAAAATCATCCAATGAGACCATTGTTATTGTAGAGTAGCACTTCAAACTTTTTTTTTCCTTTAATGACTGAATTGATGAGGGATGTCAACACAATTGTTTTTTATTCCTTGCACTTTTATAGTGACTTTAGTTATCTGTTGTATGAGAATGCATCATTTCACCATTTTCGTATGCTAGATGTTGTCTATGGGCCATTAAAGTTTATTACTAGGTTTATCATATAGTATTGCAAGCTTGGTTAGTCCTTCCTATATATATGTATACAACTTAGTCATTGGTATTTATTTATAAGGCTATTTCTGTTTTTATCGTGCATAGATGTGGTGTGTATATTCTATGGTCTCTTGAGTGACTATTCTTGAATTTTCTGTGTGTGTAAAAAGCCAAGGTATTGTATTGGAACAGATTCTTTCTTTGTTAATTCTAAAAAATATGAGTCTTTTCATTCAAATTAATTTAAAAAGTTTTTCTTTGCCCATTTACATTATTGTTTTATGCTGTCTGAATTTGGTAACTGCCTTTATTGGCCAGGTGTCTCTTAATGGGACCAACCCTATTAATAAAAGTTCAATAAATAACTTAAAAAAAAAAAAAAAAGAAATTATATCATTAGCCAGTCATCGGATTTGAAGGCATTGGGAAATGTGATTTGTAGAGACTGAAATATGGCAGTTGTTTATTGTAAAATCACGGAGGCATAAGAGGACATTATTCTAGAAGTGCAGCTCTGGATTAATGAGGTAGAGCTGTTTTGTGACAGACGTTAAAGATGACTTTGGTTTATTTGCAAACCCATGTGGAGCTCTCTTGTAGTTTCTCCAATATTTTGGGTTTGACTCGGACTAACTTGGACACATTAACATTACTTCACACCGCTCTAATTGATTTCCTTTCAGTCAACAAATGTAAATCAAAATACTCTACGGCCTGTGTGACTTGCTTCTGCTGCAAGTCTGGCTTTCCATGCTGATCAGATATCAATTTATTTCCGGCCTCTCAGTGGCTGCCCAGCTCTGGGAAATGAAGACTGTTCGTCATAAGGATGGCAGTCTGAAATGAATTCATGTCTAGGGAATTTCTCCTCAATGTTCAGAGTCATATCTAAGGGACATGTGATTTTGCAAGCTTGTCTCAACATGCCTGGTGCTCCCCTGTTGAGACTGTATGAGCCATTGTAGACTCTCACTGGTTGTAAAACAACAAGCAATCAAGGCTTGCGAACAAGGTCCATAAAAGCGAGGATGGAAATGGGTCAGTAAAGGTTGCCAATGGAGAGGCAGAGGAGAGGGGGAGAAATGCAGCCTGTAAACGGGAGAATGGGCCGAGGGATCCATAACTCATGTAAGGTGGGGACTGTATTGGGAGGCGCTGATGTGTGAGAAAAATGAGCTGGCTTTAGCTCAGACACCCTCTCAGCCATCTCTTACAACCACGGAAAATCCAAAATATAAATGTGCAGTATAATTAATTGTTGGCAGACAAGTCATTTGCCTTGCATTATGGCAGCTTGAACTCTATACTGAATTGCTGATGTAGATTAGGTTGTCTTTATAGTGTGTGACTAGAACATTGTGGTCACATCTAGAATGAAAAATGACTTGGTTTCTCTTTCGTTGGATGTCAGTAAATACAGTATTTTTGAAGGTATGGTTAGACCACTACAAATGTTAATACCAGTCAATCAAGATTTAAGCAAACTGAAAAAAATTCTAATAGTGGATAGTGGATTTTGTTGATACCAATAACTAGAATTGGAAAATATGGTTAATGTGGCTTGATAGTATACCTGCATGCATATCCTTAACAGTAGACTGATGAGAAGATACATAACTGGATTTACATCTAATATGACAACTATTTCATGTTTGGGAAGCTAATGTTATAATTGAGGAAGTGCTTCTCTAGACCAAAATCCAACATATGCAGGATCAACAGATGATGGCCTTGTCATCAGGAAGATTCAGATGTGACACTAGCCGCAACACAAATGGTTTGGAACACAGCTGCCTGGTTTGCTCAAGTAAACAATGGGTGAACTTGACTGGTAAGCAGTTCCATAGAGATAAATATTGTTACAGGGTTATAGGACTACATATGTGTGGTAGCAGAAAATAGTGTTAACTTAGTGGTTAACAGTAACAATGCCAAGGCTTATAATTTGGCTGATAAATAAACATGAATGACTGATATATCGGCCGATACTTTAAACAGACAGCATCAACAGAGATACATTGGAGTAAACAAGTAGTCTAGAAACTGAATCTTTACCTCCAACCCCCTTTGCTGCCTGCTAATACGTCTCACCTCATTCCATCAGGTATGTCTCTGACTTGACATGATTGATGTGGACTGACAGAATGAGATGTGAACTGGGCCTGGTGCACAGAGGAATGGCCGATGACTGGCCTGCTTAATCACAATCCCCAAAGCTGAGAAAGTGGCACATCCTACCTCTGAGGCTGGTCTATATTTAGACAGGAGCCAAAAAAAGGAAATGTAGCCTAGCACCAGCCAACATACACACAGACATACACACAGCCAACAGTTTCCATCCGCACATGATTAGAGTGGAGGCCCATATTGCTTGCCTTGTTTTGCCAAAACCTCACAGAGCATGAGAAGTCTCTCATATAGAAGCCCTCCGACCACGCTGGTCAGTTTCAGTCAGTATACACTGCTCAATCATTTTGTTTTCATTGTGGCATAAATTGGCCGAATCATTTGAATCATCAGTCCCACAGTTTTGTAAATTGTGCTGCTGTATCTGAATGAGGGGAACAGACAATGGTTGGTGTGTTAAACAAGTTTATTTTGCTACATTGAATTAGTTTACAGTGGATTGTGTGGGTTGCCTAAATTGGACAGAATGACTAGGTAAATGCTTGTGTCAGTCTTACTGCCAAAATTAGTTACCACCAGTAATACTAATAAAAAAAATGCAATGAGCTAATCAGTTAGAACCTATTTATTGCCACATAAATGCAAGCTAGTAGAATTTGTTCCTGCAACTAACTGCATTTTTACAGATACACCATTACCATAAATGGCATAGAATTGTTTGTTTTTTGTTTGCCTGACCTGTCATGACCTGTCAAACAGGGTCAAAATTTAAATCGTTTGAACTATTTAAAGCTATTGTGGGATTCAAAACTACAACCAACCTTTTTACCAGTCGAAATAATTAACTACTGGGCTGCATCACACCATTTATTCATTGCACGCACTGCTTGTATCCGTGTCATTGAATGCTTGTCAAGTTCACACACTCGTCCAGCACCAGGATATCATCTGTCCACAATTGGGAATTCCACCTGTGAACTGAATATTAACAGCATCTTTTACTTTTGGCATGTTTGTCTGAGTAATTGACCTGGTCGAAATGTATGGCTAATGGGTAGAAATGCTGACTTCTTAGCATCATAAAACAACTTTTGCTCTACTTAGAAGAGTGGTGTAACACTTCCCTGTGTGTAGCTCCAGTAATACTTCCTTTGTTGAGCTGTGCTGTAATGGTGTTTAAATTCAGTTGTGTCATTAATAATGCATGACTGGACCCCAGAGTTGATTGACAACTTGTATTTCATGCTTGGCAGACCAGTTAATTCTGGAAGCACTGGCTAAGCTCATTATTATTTTTACTCTGTTATGTATGAAACAAACACCGGGCCAGACTTTTAGAAGCCAGTCAGGTGTTTTTGGACACATCAGACACTGTGTCATTAAATCAGCTTGCCTGCTGAGTGATATGATGGTAATCCCTTGGTTCTATTGTTGGAGGATATTTGGACAGTGGGAAAGGCTTAAGTTTCCTTGAGCCACACAAGCTTTTCTGCAGAATTAGATATAGATTTTGTTCAGACCATGTGTTCTTTAAGCTGTGAACACTGGCGGCAACTAAATATTATGATTGTGCTCAGCTTGTGGTGTCTCCTATTACTGATCAGCACTTTCTGTTACTTTCCTGTGAATACTGTAAATAATGAATGCTGATTCTGATTTCTTACTTTTTATAGCAATGTCTGAGCAGTGGAGGTTTTTAGTGCCCTACCATTTGAAATTCCATGTCAAAATCATTTCTCTATCATTTGGAAGCAAAAATAATGTGGCGTTTTATACTGTTATGTGGAGCAGGTTTTGAAGGTTTTTACAGTGGGTTTCTACAAAAAAAAATAGAGATCAACAAAGTGTCCTGTGACACATCTGTGAATCTCGTTGTTTGTTTGGACAAAAACGTACAAGGAGAGGGGTAGCTTATTATATTTGGTTGATTTATTGTGTTGTGAATTGTTAAGCTGGTTATAGTAAAGTGAAAAAATTGGGGAAATAAGACTAATAAACAAGCTGTCATTTTGGTTCGGTTGAATGGTTCACTTGACTGCATCACTGAAATAATGAGTAGAATTTACTGTTTTTTGTTTGTGCACTTAGATGTTTCACATAAATTGCACACATGTAATTAAGTAAATCTACTTAAGTTAAGTAAAGTTAATAAAGTAAATAAGTATATATATTTATTTTAACTTTATATTAACTTTTTTAATGTAAGTGTTTATACAACTATGTTCAATAAATGAAGCAATGATTCCCATAGTCCTTATTTAACAATCCTAACCACAAGCTCTTTTACAGTAAATGTACAAAATAAATGAACAATAAACACTAACAGATATTTGCTTTTACTCAGAAATGCATAAATTAATTTCACTATTTTTTGTCTCAGTATAGTCCTTTATGCAAAGCATGCTGGGAACTAAAACACCAAAAAATCATCCATGCATTTTTTTCAGTTAATGCAACAGAAATAGTTAATGTAGGCCTAACACAAATTAAGTAAATTTTAGTTTTACATAAGTGGACTGAACACAAGGAAATTTGGTTGTGATATAATGTTCAGAAATTATGTCTCATGACTAAACATTTTCAAACACCCTGATAACGGTACACATTACACAAAAACAGCATTTTCAAAAAGCTATTTTTTTACTATATGTTATATGTAATGTATAATGTGCCTAGGGACTGATCCGCTACTGATGGATCATCGTCATAGAAATTCATGTTGCTGATGGATAAAAGTTCAAAACATTTTAATTCAGCATGTGCAAAGGTATGTATGGTTCATTTTGTATTAGGGGCACTGAAAACCCCAGAGTGTCAGCAGACATGTGTAAGCTAAATGTAAATGAGTTGCATAGAATGCACACACACACATATGTATGTAACCGTTTTATGTGGGTAGTGGCTTAAGATGCAGTCACTAAAGAAGTATAAGTAAAGATATAAGAAGAAGGAGTGATGCACAAGCCCACACACGTACAAACAGTGTAAAGGTTATGCGAATATTGGTTTGTGATGAGGTCATTGACGTAGGGGGAATAAAACACACACACACACACATACAACATGCCCCATGAAGTCCCTGGATACTACTATTGCACATACCCCAGTCATTATATCTCCCTGCAGACAGCCATAACCTTACGCCAGGAAGTGGTGGCCAATTTAGCCTAGTGACATAATGTGTTATGATGGGCAATCAAGCCTGACTTCTGCTGACTCCCTCATAAAGCTAATGAGATCAATAGCAGTGTGGAAACGTGCACTGCGCATTTATGTCCTTCAGTAAGACTGGTTATTCAGAATAATAATTTTATACACAGTTTATGTATTTGTCTCAATATAAACAACCAGCAATTTAAAAAGTGTAACTTAGACAACTGAACTAGGAACAGGTTTTGTAATGATGACATTCCATATTGGGATATGACAGTCAGCTTCATAAAAAATAAATAAATAAATTCAGGCAAACACTGCATATGCTTGGCCTTTAAAGCTGCATAGCAATATGTTGACCCAGATACTGTGCTTCTATTTACCAGGTCTTTTTTACTTCTTTTTTGCTTCAAGAAGAGCACAATCATTATAATAGTCGTGTTAGCATTCTATATACAGCATACACAGTAAAAAGTTGTAAATAAAACAAAAATAGTTGGTGTATGCATACAAGATAATATATTTCAGTTTTTCAAATTTTTTAAGTCTGAGTAATTCAACATTTTACTAACTGTTTCTTTATAATTAATTGTGAAATTTACTAGCAATTTCTGAGTGAAAATGTCTCTAAACTTTTTTTTTTTTTTTTTTTTTGGTGTCAAAATATAAGCTAATCTGCAGCATAGTGATCTTAATCACTTTATCGTGATTTATTTATTTATAAATTTTTTTTTGTTAAAATTCTCTGATAAGATGTTATGGTGTGGTTTACAGTTATACCCTATTGTGAACTGTACCATCGTATTGAGTGTGGAGTCGGACTGTGCTGGGTTTGATATGGTAATGATATTTCCCTGTGGGTTTAAAGGAAAACTAGTAAAAAAACAAAACAAAAAAAAAACGCAGTTGCTGCTTCCTGTGGAGATTAACCTCCTATTAACATTCACATTATTATTCACCTATCCAGCCCTGTCTTTGTGAAACCCAATCTTCACTCTCAATAACAAAAAAGAAATGGCTATTTTACGGTGAATAACACCTACTTAGGTTGACGTATAGCCTATTTATTCATCCATTTGTGTTTTATTCGGCTGTGCTCTGATATTGTGGTGAAGTATATAATATTATGTCTGGAACATTTAGGCTACTTTTTTATTATATATTTTTAGATAAATATTGTACAGGCCAGTGGTTCTCAAAGTGTGGGGCGTGCCCGCCAGCGCCAGGGGGGGCGCACGAGTACTGCAGGGGGTGGCGGGGGCACGGGCCATCAGCAGAAAAATAAAAAAAATAAAACGGTAAACAGCCAAAGCACGAAACTTTGTGAAAGGGAAAAGAAAAGGGAAAGGGAAAAGAAAAGCCATAGATGAAGTTGCACAGACCCAGGCAGATGCTGGTCATTCAAAAGCTAAATGCAGAAAATATGACGAGGGATATCTTGCTCTCGGC
>JAUZSZ010000123.1:8322041-8338764 GCA_034780575.1 Labeobarbus marequensis | reverse complement strand
GCGGGTTTGCGCGCTTCGGATGAGCGAACCCACAAATCTTCTCACTGTGCGCGCGAGCTGGCATCCACCGGCTCTTAAATGTTTAAACTGACAAAGCTTACATGAGTTTGGTTTAAATACAGATATCAACGGGAGCTGTTCAGGTCTCACCAGTGCGCGCGCGCGCGCTATCAGCACCCGGGTGATGACAGAATAAATGCTCATAATCCAGCATACGGCACTCGCTTTGAACAAGAATGAATGGTTTGTCCACTTGTTTTTTCCATCGCTGTTGTTGTGATGTACTGGGAAGCAAGAATGCGCATCCATCAAAAGAAGCGCACATTAGCTGAACCCTGTTTTTTTTTACGTGTTATTTTTTACAAACCATATTGCAGATGCGTTGTCAGACTGAGGATGAACAGCGGTCCTAGCGCGTGCCGAACCGTGAGTGGAGAACCGTACGGTTCGATTTTTTTCCGCGAACCGTGCCACCCCTAATACACATATATGGATATTATTACTGAATAATACCATAATGAATCAGAATCAAATCGAGAGTCTTTCATCTATAAGCAAAATGAACATTAGAACTGAATTAGACCCAAATTAATCAGAATCCAATCAAATATAGAGTCTGTGAATCTACATATACCTGAATCAACAAATTTATACAGTATTAGCAGAGAGAGAATCTCTTTCATATATAAGCAAAATTTATTTTACAACTTAAATATACCAAAATTAATCAGAATCAAAATCAAAAGCATGTGAATCTGAAAATAATCAAATCAGCAAATCTCTATCTATACCCAGTCCCAGTTTTGGTTACCTGATTCTGGTGACGTCTTAGGACATCAATTGGCTCAGCATTCTGAAAGAGTTTTACTTCTTCAATAATGTGCATTTCTCCATCATAGTTCACTGCTTTCTGAACATAACCATTTTCTGATGGAAAACAGAAAACAATTGACTTGCATTACAAAAACATCTTTCTATATCCAGCTTTTCAACATTATTTTTACTAGGTTGTAATTTAACCAGCTCAGTCCAAAGTACAATTAACATTCCTGTGAACGATTGTTTACACACACACACACACACACCCCCTCTAACCGACAGTAAAGAGCTGCTCTGCCCTAGTGCTGAATGGGAATCACACCTGTGCCGACAAACATCACAGGATAGGATTGTCCGTCCGATGCGGTTACGTGGTGTACGACGAGGCGGGTCAACAGCGGGCCTCGCTTGAGCAGTAGGGGCTTGCCTGTGATTGGTCGGACAGCGTCATCCATGAGGGGGTGGTCTCGGATGAACTGTAGGGTTTTATCGGGGAGGTCCAGCGACCGCATTATTCCTGAACTTCTTGCTGCATTGTTGATACACTGTGAAGATGAGTATCGGCAGATCAAAATAAGATTAGGGCTGTCAGTTGATTAAAATGTTTGATCTAATTAATTACATGGTGCAGTGATTAATTAATCGCAAAGTAAATTTGGCAGTGAAAATACCCACAAAATATTATTTAAAGCTATTATTGAGTTAAAACGAGAAAGTATCAAGTAGACATTACAAACAGCAGCTTTATACAGAAATATCTGATTTGATTCAACATAAAATTATTACACATAAATGTGTAGGCTACAAGGCCCTAACATAAACTAGGAAACATAAAAGAAGATCATTTGAGAAACATCTCAGTATTTTGTGTTCATGCAATGAAAATCACTGGTAACCAAAACAGCTTTGTTACCAACAGTCTTCAAAATACCTTCTTTTATGTTGCGCAAAAGCAAGTCGTTCAGGTTTGAGGGGGAGTAAATGATGACTTCCTTCCTTAAATAAATAAATGAAATGACACTCTAAAGAAGAAACTAAATCTGCTAGCAGGTGGCGGTAAATGTCTCTATGAGTTACTAATTCATTAGATTTGTTCAAAAGGCTGATTCATTCAGGAATTCAGTAAACGGCTCACTCTATAAATGGGTCTTTGAATCATTGGTTCACACGATTCGTTCAAAACACGGATTCATTCAGAAACTAAACACTGCTGTGTTGCTCACAGATACACAACAGTTCTGCTGTGGCTTTATAGGTAATATTTTCAATGGCAAAATTGAGCAAAAGCACACAATATTGTGTTTAAAATATAACGCAATACTATCTTCCTCTTTACTGAACTGTTGTATAAAATTACATTTGCACTCGTGGTATACGGACATATACAGCACCCGTGTGATTCTGCTCATGTGATATTGCTTCTCATGTGATATAAATATGAAAGAAAAAATTAATACATTTTTTGCCCCAATATCTTGAATTTTAGGACATAACTTGCATGTATAGAGTTGTTGCTCTGCATCATATTTGTCAACAGTCAACTGTATGAAATGTTAGATGACGTACATGTAACACGTCCCCGCTCGCCTTGTTCTGAGCGGGTCTCCTGCACGGGAGCCGGATGTGCTAACAAGTACTTCAGTCGCTAGTGGGCAGTGATGATTACTTGCACAGCATCTATTCAATGGCCTCTGTTACACTCACCCCCCTAAACCTCACTCCCATCAGGGTCACGGCACTATTGTTGCGGTCCTACTCGCCCCACTCCGAGCGGAATTCGAACCACGGTCTCCAGCACGGGAGGCGGGCGCTCTAACAAGGCCCTACATACAGGTATGGCGGTGGGGCGAGTGCGTTAACTACATTAAAATGTTTTAATTGCGTTATTTTTTCATAACTAATTAAATTAGCGCATTAAACTGAGAGCCCTAATATATAGGCTTAAATATTTATTTATTTTGTACCATCAGACTACAATAAAATATTCCATGAAAACATTTTTTTTTGGATTATGTCAGTATTTTTTGATGTATTCTTATTTCACAGTACAATTTAACAAATAACAACAAATAAAAAATTGCATGCATCCCTTATGAGATTATGTAAGAGTACTAATGACCACTCACAGCTCCTGGTCGAGGGACAGGGAGCTCTCCATTGTACGTGACCCACTTCACATCAGACATTTCCACAGTCACCTCTGTCTTAAATTTGCCACGTGAGAACACCTCACTGATATCAGTCACATCGTATGCACATACTGCTGAAGACCGATCTGTTGAGCTCCTGCATACACAAACAGATCATCATCTTTTATAGGCTAAAAATACAATATCAAAACTGTGACTAAACTGGAGGAAAGAGCCAGACTACCCTTTAATTATCAGTCCTACCATTAAACAGATCTATATGACACGTGACTCATATCCTCTAGTTAGTCAGACCTGCAGTGCATCATAAACTGCAGCTATTTTACAGTGAGTTATACTGAGGTGTACTGAAGTGCGGACATAGTGAAATATGTCACAATCACTTTATCGTAAATAGTGAATAACTGAACAATTGAGCAACTTCAGACACAGAATGTGCCAAAAAAAAAGACAAAACTTACGACTGAGAGGTAAAAACAGCATAAAAGACACTTTTCCTCCATTTCTTGTGGCGGACATGAAAGACGTCCTGTATGACGTAGGGCAGGCTGAGTTCAGGGACAGAGCAGTCCAGACGAGCCTTCAAGAAAGAGGTCCATTTCTTCTGGAGGGTCCTTTGACCACCCATGTCACCCTGCAGAACAGGGAAAGAAATGTCTTTATAAGATTGGGGCTAAATATCCCGAGGTAAAGGGATCGGTGAAGTATTACCTTGCAGACTCTGGCAACACGTGACACCACAAGCTTGTTGTAGAAGTCGTACTCCACGGCGTTCTCACTGAAGAACATGTAGACCTTGTCATCGTCACCCTCGGGACTGTCCTCGCTTTCTGGGACCACGTCCATGTACACGAAGTTTGGCTCTTGAGTGGGTAGAAAAAATGTGATTTTCACTAAAACTAACTATTGTTTTGGTAATGAAAATAAAATAAAAGATGAAATACCTAAAAACTTGCACCAAAAAAAAGGAAATGTAGCCTTGTTAACTAAATGAAATAAGTTTAAGCTGAAATAGAAATTAATACAAGAAGCTTACAAAAGCATACAAACTTAAATTCAAAAAAGTTATAAATACTGCAACAGCATATAAATAATACTAAAATAACACTGATTCTGAGAGAAATTTATTATGTTAATGGAATCGTTTTGAACAATAGTTACCTTTTTCACAATTGTTTTTTACTAAAAAGTTCAACATTTTTAAACTTAAATGTTAATCAAATTCTATAGTTGATATGACATGTTCTGTTATTAAAACTAAAGATAAAATATGATAATCACACAAGCGCTTTCATTATTTTACTAATAGAAGCCTGTAATTAGTCTTTGTTTTCTAGATGAAGTTTTGTCATAACATCTGACATACCATTGAGCCAAGAGCTCTTAAACACTGTCCTCAGTGTAATGGGAGAGGTGCGGAGAATGACCGGCTCTGAACCCAGAAAGTTTAAGGATGTGGCAGAATACAGGTCTTGATCTGTGACAAAAATAATAAATAAATAAAAATGGTGTGTGTGTGTGTATGTGTATATTATATACTTTATACATATATATGTGCTATCAAACGATTAATCGTGATTAATAGCATCCAAAATAAAAGTTTTTGTTTACATAATGTGTGTGTACTGTGTATATTTATTATGTATATATAAATACACACAAATAAAATATTTAGTTTGAAAATTTTACATGTATTTACATGTATATATTTATATTCATATAATTTATATTATATATAAATATATTTAATATAAAAACATAACATTTTTCTTAAATATATACATGCATGTGTGTGTATTTATATATACACAATAAATATACACAGCACACATACATATATTATGTAAACAAAACTTTATTTTGGCTGCGATTAATCGTGACTAATCGTTTGACAGCACTAGTTTAACCATAATATAATCTAATTACAAGTACTTCATTTTTGGAATCCGATTACATGTAATCAATTACTACCCAGTACTGCCTGCATATCTACATTATACTCACTTGAAGCAATATATACTATATAGCAAAATTTGGCTGCAAAATTAACTATATTATCTCACAGCTTTTTACATACAGTAAAATTTGATATACTATAAGTATGTTTATTTTATCCACATACTGTATACACAATATACAGTACTCGCGTAGGGCAATATGTGCTTTATAGCATAGCTCAACTGCCAGATTGCGTGTATCAATTTGTAAACTATATTATCACCCGGCTCTAATCTGATAATAAAGATATTAAGATATTATAAACATTAACATCATGATTTTTCTGTAAAGCCTCTTTGGAACATTGTGTAATGTGTAAAGCACTATACAAATATATTTGACTTTTCTATGTCAATGTTGTTTTGGACCCCACTTTTATTGTATAGGCAAAACATTTTTCAAAATACCCTCTTTTGCATTCAACAGAATAAAAACAGGCATGCATGTTTAGAATGTCATGAGGGTAAAAAAAAAAAGAGAATTTTAAATGATGACAGAATTTTAATTTTTGTGTGAACTTTTCCTACCGTGCCCTACCTGTAGTAAAAGAGAGGGGTCAATATGTGTTGAATATGCAATAACTGAATCATAGCTGTCAGTACATTATATAATTTAGCTTAACTGGAAAGCAGCATAGAACAATTAGCATGAAGGACAGGAGCTATCTTTTTTTTATTTTTCAAAATCTTACTTGATGAGTATGTTTTGGCCGCCTTTGTGTGAAATTCTGTTTTGGCTACAGGAACGAAGACTGCACATGTACATTGTGTACTGCCAAAACAAGCCCAAATCAGAGCACATTGTTTCAGAGTACATCGACACGTATTTTGAGGTAAGACTCAAGTCACTGCCTACATCCTCCCTGACATTTAAACATGAGTCATAAAAAGTAAGACAGACTCATAACCACATTGTCTCATCTTTTCTTTATATCTTCATCTTTTCATCAGGATTTAAAACAGAGGTTGGGCCACAGGCTACAGATCACAGATCTACTGATTAAACCAGTGCAGCGGATCATGAAATACCAGCTTCTGCTGAAGGTCAGGCAGTGAAATTGCAGTAGCAATGTAGTCATTCCGTCCACTACTACTGACCCATCTTTATGTAAAGAATAGAAGATGTAGAGAAAAGATCATTATCTTTCAACATAAATGAATGTTTCTCATCATTGTTCTGGTTCCTTTATTTTAGGATTTTCTCAAGTTCTCCAAAAAGGCTGCTTTGGACACTGTAGAATTAGAGGTAAGGGTATTTGTTAAGACATGGGCTAATACTTAACTTTGACACATAACTCATCCACCAGCATTTATGCAACAAATATAAATGATACTGTACATCAAATCATGCAGCTTGTTAAGAAAAATTTTGCTATCTGACATTTCTAAACAATCGGTAATCAGTCTGACTTTAAATCAATGTATGCCTCAGTTTATGACTAGGAGATGATAAAACATAATATTACAACTGTAACCAGATTCATATCTACACCCCAGAATATCACATACAGTAGCAACACCATAGTAACCACCCACAACACCTTTGTATTATGGTGGCAAATTTTACACAGGCAAACACCAGTCACATTTTCTTCTAGTTCTAAACTACATATGTTCTCTCACAGAAAGCAGTAGAGGTGATGTGTGTTGTTCCAAAACGCTGCAATGACATGATGAATGTTGGACGCCTCCAAGGATTTGATGTAAGACGCATTTCTCTTACCTTATTTGCAAAAGTTTGTGAGTGTGTTGGTGCAAAGCTAAAATCGTTCTTTTTTCCACATCAAAACTAATCAAACCAAATATGACAGTGAATTTTTGTCATTTTGTGGAAAGAGTTTAGCTGTCTGACAAAATGATTCACAATCTGAGCAAATAAAACAGTGACCTTGCCTCCAATTAAAAAATGTGGGAACATCAGTGTACAATATTTCAAACTAACCTGTGCTTGTTGTGAATGTTCTTTTTTAGCGCAGTTTTGTTTGCACATGCAAGGAAATATTAACTGTTCTGAGGACCAAGCATTGTTTATTTTGTTATTTCTGCTTTTAGGGTAAAATTGTAGCCCAGGGAAGACTGCTTCTCCAGGACACCTTCATGGTCTCCGACCAGGATGGTGGTCTCCTTTCTCGCATGAAAGAGAGGCGTGTCTTTCTCTTCGAGCAGATAGTTATCTTCAGTGAACCTCTGGATAAAAAGAAAGGCTTCTCTATGCCGGGCTATCTGTTTAAGAACAGCATAAAGGTGTGTAGACAGAATCACTGCCGTAGAAAACACTGTGCTCAAGACAGAGTATAGCAAGTAAAAACATTTATCTCTTGTCTCTCTCTCTCTGCTCTGCAGGTCAGTTGGTTGGGTCTAGAAGAGAGTCCTGACAATGACCCTTGTAAGTTTATTTTGACCTCAAGGTCATCCACTGGCAGTACAGAGCACTATGTCCTCCATTCCTCCAACCAGGCTGTATCCCTGGCTTGGATCCAGCAGATCAGCAGCATCCTGGAGAACCAGAGAAACTTCCTCAATGGTAACACAATTGTAGGATTTCTAAAAAATGAAAATAAAAATTTACAAAATGGGAGGTTAGTGGTTAATATCTGTTACCCAAAACGTAATAGGATTAAAGCCCCACAAACTATGAACAACCACCAAGTAATTGGCTTGACCTCATTGTCCACGTATAATATGTCCACATATAATAAGGAGTGTCCAATCCTGCTCTTGGAGGGCCAAAGGTTTAGCTCTAACCTGCCCCAACACACTTGCCTGGAAGTTTCTTGTAATACTGAAGACATTGATTAGCAGGTTTAAATGTGTTTAATAAAGATTGGTGCTAAATAGCAGAATAGTGGCCCCCCTGGAGGAGGATAGGACACCCCTGATTTAAATAAAATGCTAAATGACTAATTAATTGTAAGATAATAGTTATGGATTGGGATTTGAAGATAATACTGCAGGAATAGGGAAGCTAAGGTCAACAAATTCTTCAACAACTGATAGCGTGATTAGTGCTGCCAGCTAGGTTAAACAGTAAGACAAAATAGAACAGCGTAAAAAAAAATTTAAACATGCAAACTTTTGACAATTCACTTTTAACATTATCTAGTTATTTAGGCCCTGTTTACACTAGTGCATTTTCGTTTTAAAACGCATAACTTTTGCTACGGATATGCCTATTATTTACACTATTACGGCGTTTTCTAGGTTGAAAACGGAGACTTCTGAAAACGCTGCAGACCCCATTTTAGTTTGAAAACTCCGGGGTTGCGTTTCAGTGTAAACGGACCAAAACGGAGACTTTTGAAAATGATGCCGTGGCTGCCCACATTCGCACTTCGTATTCCTTGACGACCATGTAAACAATAATATCATGCTCATTGTTGTACCCATAGATATGTATTGGTAGACTCCCCATTCGACTGCTCTAAGCACGCAGACGCGTCCGCCATATAAATAATAAGGATCCTACCTATACATATCTATGGTTGTACCTGCATGAATGGTCATGTGACATGCAGCGGAAACGCCAGTGTAAACAGGGATCGTTTTCATTCTAAAACGCCGTTTTAAAATGAAAACGCACTAGTGTAAACGGGGCCTTAGACATTCCAGTAACTAGTTATTTTTCAAAATATGTTGTTCATAGCTTTACTCTTTCATTTGATAACAATACATCCACCTAAGAAAATGTCTTTTATGACTGAGTTATATTATATAACATCACTTGCCTATTGTTGTCTTCTCAGCACTGACTTCACCCATTGAATACCAACGGAATCATGCTGGGGCAAGCGGTCTGGGTGGACCCAGCAGCAGTGGACTTCCAGGAGGTAGCAGCAGCTCTGCCATGGGTCCCAGCTGTGGCTCTCGGGCCCGAGCTTCCCGAATCCCTCAACCTTCTTCTCGTCTCCCCCAGCCCGTTCAACACCACCACGCCCCCGCCCCAGATGACCGCACTTCAGGTACGTGTCTTCTTCCTGACCAGGACCTAAACGGTGAGGTCCCTAGGATGCGGGTCCTGGAGAGCCCCTTGAAGGAGCTACGCGAGGAAGCCCAATCAGGGACACACATTCCAAGAGCCACAGTCGCACCCCTGTCTCTCACCCTAACAAAGCCCCGTCTCAGAGTCCCCTCGCCCATTCTCTCCCCTTTGAACCCCCAGAACTTTACAGTCCAGAAGGGCTCCCCGTTTTGGGCCTCAATGCCAGTCTCGCCTACTGGCAGGCCTGGCTCTTACACAGAGCAGAGTAACACGTTGAGTCGCAACCAGTGTCAGACTCGCAGACACTCCATCCACAGTAAGGAGTTGGACCACATCAGTACTTGCTCCTCCACCAGTGAGCAGTCCCTGCATTCCACTCACAGCAATGGGGTAAGACCCAAACTCTAGCTCCTGGCTTCATTGAGGCCCAGTCCTGCTTCACCTCCACCTCCAGCTTCATACTAACCCGGGCCGCTGGGTTATATGTGCGTTGACCTGGAACTAAAAGAGGATTCTCACAGGCTTTTGTGGAAATTAACTGGCCTGGTTTGACTGTGCTGAGCAACTAACAACGTACACTGTTAACCAGGATAACTCCTTGAGGGTTTCTCAGAAACTCTGTATATCCGTTGACTATTTCTGCTGATTCTATTGCTCTGAACTGGCAGGATGTTCTTTGTCTAACCGCCTAAGAAGACCTAATATGCAAGCATTGGGAGCACGTAAACCACGGCCAACTAACAATTACTAACTCTTTTTCTTTTTAACCTGCTTATGGCTTTTTTAACAAATTTCAAAAATCCCTGTGCTGTTTTGTTTACTATTGACAAATGAATTTGGAGCGAGACTATCAAGGGACTTTTCCTTTTCTTTTAAAATAGCAAATAGGTTTTATTTGCATCAGAAGCATCTATGAAGCATAGGGGTATTAGGGGAAGGGATATTCTCATTCTAGAGAGCATTTTATTGGGTACACACATGAGTGCATCAGTATATTTTGTCTGTTTCCCGGAAGAGAAAGATCGTACATGTCAACTTTCAGCAGTCCACATCCATATAGATGGTTTTGATGTTAAAAGACCACAAAACTCCAATGTTGATTTCATGGGGTCTTTAAGGGTGTAAGATTTCCTCTTTTAACCAACAGTCTTAAGGGGTAATCACACTGAAAGCAATTTGCAGCAACAAAGAGGCCAGAAGTCATTCATTTTTAATGAGAGTAAGTGATTAGAAGCAACATGAGCGATAGAGACTGTCGATGACATGACGGAGTTCAACATGTTGTGGTGACTGTCAGTGGGAACATAGACATTTGAGCTCATCCACCTCATGATATACTTAACCGACAGTACAGTGTCAGCACAACCATCAGCAATTTAACTGTGAACTGTCAGTGTGAATGGCTCTTTACTGTAAATCGGAAGAGGATTTTGTTAACTAAACTTTCTATTGTAAATCTTTTCCTAGAACTGCTCTCGCTTGCTTTATTCTTGCTCTCTGACCAGCTTACTAAATATCTTCAACATTCTTCATATGCAAACATTCTTAATCAAATAAAAAATAATATACAAAAAATATAAATAATATAAAAGTTGCTTCTCTGATGGTTTGCTGTGTTTCTGCTTCTAGAGTGAAAGCAGCAGCAGCAGCAGTGTGTCAACCATGTTGGTGACCCAGGACTACGTGGCTCTAAAAGAAGATGAGATCAGCGTGTATCAAGGAGAGGTTGTGCAGATATTGGCCTCTAACCAGCAAAACATGTTTCTAGTTTTCCGTGCCGCCACAGAACAAGGCCCAGCAGCCGAGGGCTGGATCCCCAGCTACGTTCTGGGTCACACCTCCACCATCATTTCCGACTACCCCGATGGAGCCCTCAAGTGAGGATTGGTTATTAATTGTTACTGATTATAGACTGACTGATTAGTTACTTCTAGAATGAAGAAGCACCACATGGGTTGACCTTTGCAATTTTTGTTATTCATACAAGCAGCAGATTTTCATATTTTATCCATGTTGCTGTCTTTTGCATGTTAACGTGTGCTGAAATTTACTAGTTGCATCAGAAACAAATAAAATTATTAGTTGGAAAAATATATTATATTATTTTGAAAATGAGTGCCAACATAGTCTCAAAATCCATTCCATAAAAAATCCATCCAGTTAAACTGGATACTAAATATAAATGTCAAATGGGACTTCATTAAGAAATTGAATGAGTTTTGAAAACATTAAAAACAAGCTTAAAATTCTGAAGCTTTTTTTTTGTAATAACCTATATGACAAAAATATATATCTTTAATTATATTTGCTCAAATATGCTTTAAAATATATTTGCATAAATACATGTTCTACCAATATATTTTTTTGCCATTTTTGTGTTTTTGAAAATATATTTTACAAATATAAATATATTTTAGAAAAAAAAAACATTTTGAACATTTTAAACATTTTTTAAAAAGTACATTTTGCATTATATAGTTCCATCCAAGAAAATAGTCACGTATGTCACATTTGAAGGAAACTTTCTTTTTTTTTTTTTTTTGTCTATAACCCATATGAACATATAACACATTTGAATAAAATTCAATTATAAAATAAGCTTATAAAATAATATAAAAATTATAAATAATAATATAAATAGTCTGTATGTAATGTAGTTTTGATCTATTCCATACACATTTGCATTTACCCTAAATGTAGGCTACTGTAAGATTGGAAATGTATTTTGTCCCTAAAATTTGGTATATGAGAGTTGACACAATATATTTTGGTCACAGATTTTTATTTATTTTTTTGGCCATATGGGAATTAACAATTTGTGACCCTGGACCACAAAACCAGTCTTAAGTCACTGGGATATATTTTTAGCTATAGCCAAAAATACATTGTATGGGTCAAAATTATCCATGTTTCTTTTACGCCAAAAATCATTTGGATATTAAGTAAAGATAACGTTCCATGAAGATATTCAGTGAATTTCCTACCATAAATATATCAAAACTTAATTTTTGATCAGTAATATGCATTGCTATAAACTTCATTTGGACAACTTTAAAGGTGATTTTCTCAATATTTAGATTTTTTTGCACCCTCAGATTCCAGATTTTCAAATAGTTGTAATATTGTCCTATCCTAACAAACCATACATCAATGGAAAGCTTATTTACTCAGTTGTCAGATGATGTATAAATCTTAATTTCGAAAAAAAATTGACACTTATGACTATGACATTTGTCAAAATGAGATTTGTATTAAGAATGTGTGGCAAGTTTGCAAGTTCATTTAGAGTTAATGTTGACCTTAAATTTAGGCTGTAAGTGTGAAAGCATCCACTTATTATGACTTACTTAGAAGACACTAATATTTATAATCCAGCTGTGAATTGTCTCTCGTAAAACAATGCTATATTTGTCATTCAGGAAGTCCTCATCGTGGCACACAGCTCTACGCATCAGACGAAAGTCCGAAAAGAGAGACAAAGACGGCAGGAAAGAGAGCAAACCAGAGAATGGCTATCGCAAGTCTAGAGATGGATCAGCCAATAAGGTGTCTGTAAAGGTACTGCCTTAACAGTCTAATGATTCATTATGTAATTATTACACTTTTTATGCAATTTCATAGTTATGACCATTCCTACATATGAACATTCAACATTACATTATTGCTTATTTAATTTTTGCAGCTTTTGAATCCTAACTACATATATGATGGTAAGTTAAAATATTGTTCTTTCATTCTTGGAAATCTCTCTGCATATATTAAATTGTTCAGGTGTCATAACGAAACAGCCAAATGACTGTAAGTTTCTGATTTGCCGGCAGCAGTTCCCCCAGAGTTCGTGGTCCCCCTGAGTGAGTTGGTGTGTGACAGGGGTGACAGTGTAACTCTCCGCTGTAAGATCTGTGGGCAGCCCAAAGCCTCGGTCTGTTGGAGAGGGCCTGACCAGAGTACTCTCAGCAATGGTGGAAAATACACACTCACACACAGGTAAAACCAGTACATAGACATCATTTTATATACCATACACTTATACGGACGGCAGGGGGCGCTTTTGCTTTATGGTTTCTGATCCTGTTTTATTGCGAAGGATGTACAGTCATTTTGCTAGTTTCATAAGTGTTTACTGAAAGAAACATTTTCCATGCTAAATATTTCTGTGAAATTGTCTTCATGTTGTTCACTGACTGCATATGATCAAATTTGGCTATAGAAACAAACAAATTAATTTCATTTTACAATTTGTCATTGCTATCGGTTGACGAACTTAATCGCTCATCTTTGCACAATATCTGATTTCCTTTGTGAGCATAATTCCTAATTACGTTTTTGAATTGTAAAATTAAAATTGCTAAACAAGAAAGAAAATAATGGCACACCATAGCTCCAAACGGAGAAAAATATTTATGCCATTTTCTCACCAAAAGTACTGTTTTGAACCATGCGGCTATTGATGAAGATCCACATGGCTCTAAACGTTACTTTTAGTGAGAAAGTATAAATGTTTTCGGTTCTTGTTACACATTACATGTACTTACTATTATAATAACAATAAATTATGCATAATTACATGCAAGTATCCCTAAACCAAACCCTAATCCTAACCCTAACCCTAACCATATAGTAAATACATGTAGTTAATTAATATGACTTAGATGTATAATTACACTGTAACAAGGACACCTTAAAATAAAGTGTAACCATGTTTGATTTATTGTATGAATATTTTTCTACTTTTGGAGCGATGGTGTCAACTTTTTCTTCCTTGTTTGTTATTTTTTGTGGTTGAGCACCCTCACCGTGCTTTTTTCCACCTGCGTGATGTGCGTACTTTACATTTTTGCTGAAAATTAAAATGCTGTAACAATTTAAGTAAAAAAAAACTAAATTCTTTAATTAAAAGACTTATTGGTTAAAAATTGATATAGCTTAGTATAAACAAAGTTGTACAAATGTAAAAAAATATATGAAGTAAAAATCTAAAAATAAAACAAAACGTACATTTACAGAGTTATTTTCACAAATGAAACCTGACAGGATGATCGGGACCCCGATGTGAAGCACCTTGGATTTTCCACAAGGGTTTATTTTGTTGCTTATTACATGATTATCAAATAAATGAATAAATGTACATGAAATATTGATTTAAGTTGAAATATGTCATTTTAATTTAATTATTATATTCAATGAAAACTAATTAATTTGCTTCTGAGATAAAAATTGGCTTGGTACAACAGTCAATATATAATTTAGCAGTCATTATGTAACAATGTTTGACCTCTGTATAGAGCAGTTGACCATTCCAATATATTCTAGACTAGAGAACACATTTTGAATAGACTATGCTGTATATTTTTGTTTTTGTGTGTTACAGTTGATAAATTTTGCCACCTAATTGTTTAATGTTTTGTTTAGTGAGACAGGAGAAGTGACCCTCCGTATCTCACCTGCCTCTCTGGACGACAGCGGCACCTACACCTGCATCGCCTCTAATGACGTGGGCTCAGTAACATCCTCAGCCTACCTCAGGGTGCTTGGTCAGTTGATTTTCGGTTAACACTGCTCAAAGTTTTAATAGTAGTTAATTTACCGACGTTGTTGTTTTTCGTAGGCACGTCTTGTGACGGGATCCTCTGGAAGGATAACTTTGAGTCCCTCTACACTGAAGTCATGGAACTGGGGAGGTATTGTATGAATGAAATGTTCTGACATACTGAAACATACTCATCTATCTCTATACACACAGCTAACATTTTAAACCAGCTAATGTTTGTTTGTTTTCTGTCTGTCTGTAGAGGCAGGTTTGCCGTCACTAAGTGGTGTGAGCAAAGAGGAAGCAGGCGATCAGTGGCCGCTAAGCTAGTAAATAAGAAGCTAATGCGTCGAGAGCAGGTGGTTCAAGAGCTGGGTGTCCTACAGTGTCTTCAGCATCCTCACCTGGTGGGTCTGCTGGACACCTACGAGACCCCAGCCAGTTACATTCTCATCCTGGAGATGTACGTGGACTTGTCTACTTTATCTGTAACAATATAGTCTCAAACACAATGGCAATGCTAATGATAGTACCATCAGTTCATTTAAGACTGATGGAAAGTGTGATTTTTTTTTATTTATTTTTTTTTTTTGGTTAACACATTGTTTTTTAACGCGTTTTCTCTTTTTTTCGCACATCAGCGCTGATCAAGGTCGTCTCCTGGACTATATTGTTAGCTGGGGGAACCTAACAGAAGAAAAGGTGTCTCTTTATCTACGGGATATTCTAGAAGCTTTACACTACCTTCACACATGCAGGATTGCTCATCTTGACTTGAAGGTGGGTCTTCCAACAGATTTATTCTTAATAAATTAGTCGATTATTTGTGGAAAGATGGCACACATGTAATTATATGTCTTGACTAGTGGTTTTCAACTAGTGGACTGGGACCTATAGGGGGCCTCAGCACATTTCCAAAAGAGGCAGAAGATGGCTTTACACGAATTCAGACAAAATGAGCTATAAAATACACTGGAAAACAAGTAGTTGTTTGTCTCTCTATTTTACGCTCAGAAATAACACATTGAATTAAACAAAGCGTATTCCAATAACCTTTGTTTTATTTTAGATTTTAACTAATACACCTAAAAACCAAGGCATATTTCTTATTTCAGGTTGTTTACTCAACAACTGTCAAATTTATTTAAGAACCAGGGGATCCTGAATGTCATATTAAAAGGGTCATATTTAGTCTTGGAAAAATCATGTAAATTTCTGTGATAAAAAATATTTTTTTAGCTATGTTGCTCTGAGGTATTGCTATTTGTGAATTAAAAACCTTACCCTGTACTTTTTGTAAACCTAATGTAAATTAATTAGTCATAAAAAGTGTAAACCCTAACGAACATTCATTTCCTGAATGTTCAGGGAATGGTCAGGTTTTGTATTTAGTTATTTACATTTTACTTTCTTGTAATTATTTTGTGTGTATTCATTTAGTAGACACTTGAGACATACAAATGTGCAATACAAGCAAAACATCTTAATCAGATGAGACGTGCTAACAATGCAAAGTTTCATAGATTGTCTAGAATAGTATAGAGGAGGGATTTAAGAGTTGTTTTTTTAAGAGTAAGCAGGATGAAGTAAAGTGCTCAAAACAAAAGGGAAACGCTGATTGCTCAGATTGAAACTGCTGCAGGACAGCTTGGCTCTTAAGTGCAAAAAAATATATATACATATATATCTATCAATAAATAAAAATACAAATAATTGTTGCTGGTGAGAGTTATAATTTTAAATATAAACAGTAACGCAAATAAATCCTTCCTAGTAGAAATTATTAATCTAAACAATAGAAACAGGGTATTAAGCAAACATAAAAACACATTAAAAAAAAAAATCTAAATATGTCAATAAGGTATACTAGAATACTAGCTTGACTTATAAAAACAGGTCAGATTTTTTTCTATAATATATCATTTTTTTCTATATTATTATTATTATTATTGTTGTTGTTGTTATTATTATCTAATGTATGAAGTACCTCATTTTGTTGTGTCCTAATGGGCTTTGGAGTCATAAAGGTTGAGATCCACTGATTTAGATGTCATATTTAGAATGTAATATGCTGAGATGAATATGCTGACATTCATCATTCTGAGATGAATGATAAATGGCTTATGCTGAGATGTCTCTATGGGATGTTAGTACAGCATTCTGTAAATGTGTTTGCAATGTATAGTATTTATAATATGTGACCCTGGACCACAAAACCAGTCATAAGGGTCCATTTGTTTTTAAAATT
>JAUZSZ010000123.1:8136653-8151009 GCA_034780575.1 Labeobarbus marequensis | reverse complement strand
GTAACTTGAATGCAATGTAAGTCGCTTTGGATAAAAGCGTCTGCTAAATGCATAAATGTAAATGTAAATGTAAATTATGTTATTAAATAAGCACATTTTGTGTGATATTCAGTCATCATGAATATTGGCAGGAACATGTCAGTCAGTGTTCTGCCATGCTTGTTTACTGGATAATATCATTGCTCAGCATAAGCATTGATCAAAAATATGTGTTTCTCAGCCAAAGAACTGAGAAAAGACTAAGAAATTCTTGAAAAAATCTTTACCAAACAATTCAAATAATCAGCTGTAACTCAGAGAGAAAAATATATATTATCCATCATTTAGTATAATGGCATCACTGTGTTTAAAGTATCCTAATGTAAATAATAAAATCATGGTGAGGAATGTTCTGAAAATGATGCTACTGCTAGTTGTTAAAAATCACTCAGACTCAGTGTTCCATAATTTACACTTAAAAACTGACTGAAAAAAAAAAAACCTGAAAAAGTGTCAACCCTTCATTTGAACTCTTTAGTGTTGTGTAATATAGGAATAATAAGCACAGTAAGCCACAATGGGTGGGTGTGTAGTAGGCAGGAGGGTAAACTAGTGTGGTTTACTCTCTGATTTGCTGGTGGAGGACTTACCACATGAAAGCAGGGTTCTCCCTCAGGGGAAGGAATTGGTGCCTACTTAGCAATGAGAAAAAGGAGAAGACCCTTCGACCCCTCCATCTGAGTGGCCCTACACATCTGCCCACTTGAGAAGTTTATTCTTTCAGTGCCCATATCAGTCATGTCAGTTTTGACTTAATCTTTTCAACAATTTGTAGGTAATCTCTTCATTTAGAGGAGTCATATGTCAAACTCAGCTAATGCACTTCTACCTCCACCTCATACCTTTGTATTTCAGATACCTTTGTATAAGGACAATGCTTTTTGTTTTTGTGTGTGTATGTGTGTGTGTGTGTGTGTGTGTGTGTGTGTGTGTTATTTTCTACAATATTTGATCAATAAATATTTATGATCAAACCAATATTGATCAAACCAATATTTTCTACAGTTTTTGATCAATAAATATTAGTATTAATAGTTATTAGTGTCACGCCCCTGGACTGTTTTGTTGTGTTTATGCTCCCCATGTTTTCCCTGTGACCCAGTTTCTCCCCAGTCTGATTGTTAATTTGATTCTAGGAGTGTTTCCTTAGCTCCCTCGTTTTCCTGAGTTTAAACACCCCAGTCCTTTCAGTTAGTGTTTGTCGGTCCTTGAATGTCTTCCCTGCCTGTGCTCCATGTAACCCTGTTGGATTATTAAAGACTCTATTTGTGAATTCTCCGTGTTTCCTCATCTCCTCATTCCTGGCCTCCGTGACTCCTTGTGAACTGTGACAATCAGGAGGTATTCGAATCTGACCTTCTCATGTAATGCACATGTACAGATTTGACTATGGCAATCACATAGGACTGAGTTTATCTGGCATTTCAGACACTGAAATAGTTGAAAGTATATTTGGTTGAGTAACTAAACTTAAAAGGTCAACACATTTGAGTTACAATCGAATAGGGTACAGATAAACTATACTACATCTGCTGTATGGGTAAGCAGTTATTTGTATATAATCTCATTTTAAAATGAGCTTTCACACAAACTGTGTTAAAACAGATGTGTGTTGCCCTTAAGCAGTGTTTCCCAAATGGGGATTCATGAGGGAACTGCAGGAGGTTTGTAAGATGATGAAAAGCTTAATTATATTAAATGTAAAATAAAAAATAACAGTGCTTTTCATTATAATTATGAAATATTCATTTTATATGTTAAAACAGTTAAGACAGTTAAATTATTAAAATACTAACTTAAAATCTCAGGGGGTACTCCTGCCCTCAAGAACATCTTGGAAGTAAACATCGTGGAAGGATGAGATGTGTAGTTGCCATTTTTTAACTTTCCCAAAATAATCTTTTTGTTTAGCGTGAAGAACAATCTGAAGAACCGTTTTCCCGAAAAGCACCTTTAGTGCACTGGAAAGGTTCCATGGATTTTAAAAGGTTCTTCATGGAACCCTTGATGCCAACAAAGAGTTTTCATTTTTAAGAGTGATTCATAGAGAACTCAGTAGTCTCATATACAAAGGCTTGACACATCACAGATGTTTGAATGCATTTATAGAATATTTCTGACGGAAGACTTATATTTGGTAGAGTAACTTAAAGGGCCAACATACATGTTATTAAATAGAAATTGTTGCTTTTTGCTACATTTGAGGCCATCTGTATGGCCTACTCTTGAAACTTAGCATACATTAAAAATGTGTTTTACTCTTTAAGGAAATGTTGACGCTTGTTGCAATCATATACATAATTCTACTTCTGAATGGCAGTGGTACATGACTGTGATGTAAAGCAAAGTGACAAGCATGACCCAATATCTGATTTCATTACAAAATACATGCACTCGTCAGCTCATTTTAAAAATATGAAAATGTCTTTAAAAATAAATGTTCTAATTAGAACCAAACATCATCTTACTGCATGATGCCAAATAGCAAAACATTTTTTCACCTTCATCTCCGGCTGCACAGAAAGAAATCATTGTCCTGTGGATTTGAACCCAGAATACAATACACTGATCTGAAGAACATGATTTCCTAAGAATCAAATAGCCAACCAAAGAATCTTATACAACAACAAAAATGGTTGTTCAGAAAATGATGGTTATTTGAATGATACATGCTTCAAAATACACTGCAGAACATTTATTTATGAGTGTATAACAATTTCCAACTAAAATCTTATGACTCTTGTTCTGCAGTGGCCTTGTCTTCTGATAATTACCGTATATGTATCACAAAATCAGAACTATTAGATATATGATTTAATGGCTACTCTTATCATTCTCATGCCATCAGCCTGTTCAAAAATATCTTAACTAGGAGACACAACAACAGAAAGAAACTGACAAAGTCTGCAAGACAAGACTTCTGTGTGCTTCAGTGGGCAAAATAAAATGAGGTATAATTTTCTTTGATTACTTATGCACTTACACTTCTGTTTTTTTTTTCTTTCTCAAAAAGATTACTGACTATAGTGCTTTCATTGTCTAAATGGATGACTTTGATAACTGCTCAGTATTAAACCAGTGAACAAATTCTCTTTAGCCCTGAGGCAGCTCCTTTAACAAGACTGCAAGTAACCATTGCGCATTCTGCATGCCTAATAAGTGAAATCATCATACTCACAATATCAGTGTCATGCACAGCTTGATGGTCAGTATTACAGTGTTCACATGGGACTAATATTTAGATAATGTTTTGAGTTTTTTATTAGGTTTTTAATAGCATATTATGCAGACACAAAGCCCAGCTCAGTGTGACAACACTACTGACGTTCCCCTGCTCACTGTCAGCAGGCTATTCACCTTTAAACTCATTTGGAAAAATCACTAGACAATTAACCTTTTGGACTACATATACCCCCTCTGTGTTGTTCCAGGGATGGACAGGATAAGAAATTTCTCACTAGCATGCCACCAATAAGAGAATCCAAAGTTTTTGAAGTTAACACCATGAGAAAAAATGGCAACTTTGTTGCTGAAGTAAAATTCACCAAATTAATCTGTACATTAAAACGTGGTGGGAACATGTTAATTTACTGCCTTTTACGCAAGACTATTTATTTGTTTTAATTGTAGTAAGCTATATATTTTAGCAGAAACTATTCTTACGATGGTAATTTTTGTAAGTAATCTCACTTGTAGTTTTACAGTCGGGAAAACAGTCAAAAAAATATAATACGTGCTGAAGGGAAAGTAGCTCACTGACCTTTTGTACACGACACGACCCAAATAACAGAAACCGTATTCGGTATGATTCGTTCAAAAACTTGATCCATGAGCTCGTGGGGACTATTTTAATTGTCAAGAACATAATATAACGTCAGTGTTTAACCAGTAAAGGGCAAACGATTCTGTGTTAAACGTGCCTGTGTGTGTGTGTGTGTGTGTGTACACACATAGCCATGTTGTCAGTAATGCTTTAACTGTGTGTACTCAGAACCGTGTCACGCGCTCGGCTTATTCAACGCACACATTGGGTCGCGCGGGGGTCTGGCCAGAACGCGAAACGCTAGTGGCTGATGACTGGGTGGTGTTGCCCTGGAGTGGGCGGGGTCTGGTTCGAGTGGGTGGAGACTTTGGGATACTGACAGCGTCCAGCGCGCAGCAGCATACACATAACGTTACATACTCACACATTTACAGTGAATAAGACACGGTTGTTCTCCGCTATAGAGAGGTAAGCGATGAATTTCTATTCTCACTCCAATATTTTTTCGAAACGAGCGTTCCCCCATTAATTTAATCTGTGAGTGTGAACTGGGATGAAAAACGGGTGTAGGGTGCTCTAAAGAACTTGTGAGTAAATAAGACCAGTGGGCGAGAGAGGGTTGAGAGGTGTGGCTTCTGTCGTAGAATCATAGAGTAAAGGAAACTTCGGTGTTGCAGTATTTGGAATCAAATACTGTAGAGCAATAATCCACATCTTAATATTGAGGCCGGAAAAAGGTTTTTTTTTGTTTGTTTGTTTTTTTCTCAGATGGGATTCACGTGGGTATCATCTAAAATAAATGGTCCTACTGGTCTTATTCATTAAATTCAAAACCCGAACTGAATGATTCAGTATGACTGAATCCTATTACTATATATATATATATATAGATAGATAGATAGATAGATAGATATTGTTACCAATTTATCACATTGCAGAAATGTAACAACGCGCTACCGAAAACAGAAAATAGCAGCAGAAGATCCTAGTAACTAGATAAGCCTGACATGGACAATGTAAACATGCAATCATAAAATTCTTGTTTTTGTAGGAAAAAAAAAATGTTTAACGGGAGTGATGTAAACATTATACAATAAAAGCTGTTCATTGGTTAAATGAAATTACCTTAGTAAATGTGGTAAAAACCTAAATGTTTATACAATTTTTTATTTTCGCTCTAACAATATTATACAATATTATACTTTTTTATGCATATTTAGCCGTGTAATGAATGTATTTTTGTGATAAAACATTACACTAAAATTATGTTTTAAAGTGTATAAAATTCCTTGCCCCTCCCTATATGATAAATACAACATATGTTTTTTATCATTGCATTTTACAATGACAAAGAGATAGTTAACAGCTTGGTTGGTATCCTAACATTACAATTTAAATGTATTGTAATTCCAAATTCATTTAATCACATATACAGCACATTTAAAAAGTGCAGAATATGTAGTCACCAAAATTTCATCCTGTAATACTTTGGAATCCACAGCTGGCAGTTGTAAATGCAACAAAATATGGTAGTTGTGTCTGAATAATGACATGATTTACAGTGTGAAACAGGAAAATAAAGGGATAGTTCCCCTAAAAATGAAAATTCTGCCATCATTTACTCACCCTCATGTCATTCCAAAACTGTATGACTTTCTTTCTTCTGTGGAACATAAAAGAAAACGCTTTGAGAAATGATATATTTTTTTGTCCATACAATACAAATCAATGGACACCAAAATTGTTTGGTTACCACCAGTCTTTAAAATAGCCAACTAATTTTGTGTTCCACAGAAGAAAGGAAGTCACACAGGTTTGGAACAACATGAGGGTGAGTAAATGATGACAAATAGTTCATTTCTGGGTGAACTATTCTCTTAAACAGCTCTGATTATGTGACTGTTTACCTCGGCCATGTCAAAATGTTCAGTTAAATCAGGACAGTTTGCACTTTCATTTATAGCTGACATCAAATTTGATGACAGATGTTACCAGTGGGATTAAAAAAACATAAGGTTTTATAGTTCGACAGCTGAGGAATACCACAGGGTACTGTTCTAGGTCCTATTTCATTCTCGGGAGGTTCCTCCACTGACAAGCTGAGGCTGAAGACACGGTTTAGTCGAAGGATGATGAAGCTTTTAAAGGTGGGGCTATTGTAAGAGGAGGAGTTGTTTGGTGTGTATTGGAGAGAGTCAGCTGAGATATAGATACATTGTGGACGCTTGAACTGGGATATTAGAGATCTTGAAGCAGAAGCAGTATGGTGAAGCAGTTTTGTAAAACTGTGTGCATTTAGCTCTCTGTGACCGGACAGACGAAGGGCTTTACACACACCGGACACCGGTGAGTTCTGGTTCATGAATGCTTTTAAGTGGGTCCACAATGATTTAAACCCCCGCTTTGCGTGTGATTCATGCATGATGTAGTGCTGAAGGAGTGTGGAATGGAGGGTAGTGTGTGGGGAATGTTTGTGTTAAACTTCTCAACTTATTATTTATCCATTAATACAAAAGATGTATGTATGTAGAAATGTATGTAATGTAGAAATGTGATGTTCTGAGTATGCTCTAAATATATTGACAAGTATTTAATTTCTGGCAAGCTTTATATGGCCAATTGTGAACAAAGGGTGAGCTGCTTCCTTAAATATAAAACCTAAATACCCCTAAATTATATTATTGTCACTGAATGTCTTAAATATTATTTCGATTGATGCTATCACATATACTATATCTGGTTAGTTAATTGCTTGAACATCACTTTTTATAGGCTATATAATAATTACACGTTAAAGGGTTAATTCACCCCAAAATAAATGATAGATAGATAGATAGATAGATAGATAGATAGATAGATAGATAGATAGATAGATAGACAGACAGACAGAAAGAAAGAAAAGAAAAATCAATTACTCACCCTCATTCGTAATATTTTCACACAAGAAAATATTTTGACTAAAATTGAGAGATTTCTGTCCATATTTTCACAAAGAGAGCACATCAAATATAAGTTCTTCCAGACATTCTTGATGTTCGAGAAGAAGTCACATTGGTTCATATGGGTCACACAAGTGCATTTCCGTTTCTGTTTACTATATTTGATCAGCCCCATGTTCAATATTAGCTATATGTGAATAAAAGTCTAAATTAAATCTGTTCATCATACAAAGCTCTTTAGAAGACTTGGATTAAACCACTTGATTCATATTGTTATTCATATTACAGTGTCTTTATAAATGTGTTGTAGTGTGAACATTTCAATGGAGGTACAGGTTTCATTAAAAAATATTCTCATTCGTGTTTCGAAGATGAATAAAAGTCTTATGAGTTTGGAATGACATGAGTAAATGATCATTTTGTCATTTTGAATGGTCATTTTGGGTGATCTGATAGTACATGTTGATGATGCTATCACAATTATACTGTAACATGGACACAGTAATGTTAAGAATGACCATTTGTTGTTGTATCCAGGAGATTCCTGTTAAAGTATTATGGAAATTTGTATCTGTAAGGACTCTGTATGACTTTTGAGGTTCTAGCATGCTATTGCAGACACTAGTTTGATGAATGAAGGTGATTTCAAGTGCAGCCTAAAGAAAAATCACATTAGTTCCCTGCAAGCGATCCTACATATTATAATAATGGAAAATATTCTATTTAGATGGTTTGGCATCTTGTTTTCATGATTCAGGTCTGTATATTAAATGCCAGAGTGGTCAAATACAGGTAGGATTCAGAACGTAAGTTCTGAATAGTAATTTTACCACTGTAGGATGTATGTTTTCCTTTAATATTTTCACAAATTGCATTATATGGACAAAACAGTCTTGACTTAGACCAACCCACAAGATGCTTGCTGCATAGAGAATTGATCATGAGCCTCACGGCCATAACTTTCAATGGCCGGCGGACTCCATGGACACATTCCATTCTATCTTGCGTCATTTTGCTATCATTCATAGTTTCCTATACAGTGTTAATACCCCCTGGACCAAGGCGGGGTTGTGACACTATAGACCTGAGCCTGGACACCACAGTTCAGCCAGTGGAAATCCCTGCTGTTCATTCATTCAGCTCTTATGTACATTGAGTTAGTGACTCATAAGGTACTGTGGTCAGAGCGATCTGTCCTAGAGCTTAATGATCCAACGTTTCACTGGATCAGTCTGTCCTGGTGCATAACGAACTGAAAGTTTATGCAACCCAGCATCGCTTCTTTCTACATAGTTTGTGTTGCATGTTTTCTTACTTCATTTCTGGATGACATCCTCTTATTTCTGTTTCTTGTATATTCTGGAAGTTTAAGAGGGATTGCATTTTTCCAACCCTACTCAGATGTTTTTGTTTTTAACCAGACTGAAATTCTCCCATCTTCAGTGTCAACATTTAATAGTCATACAGTTGTCATTGTGAGTTTGACCCAGAATTAGTATTGCTGTGATTGTTATTTTGCTGCATGGAGGTTCACTGTGTCTTATGTTGCAGTCACATTGTATTGGAATTACTGTAATTATTACCAACTCAGCGATTCAGCTTCAAGAAATGTCCTCAGATTCGTTTCTGTGGCAATGACCACAATGCCAAAATGGATTCATGTGACTTGGTTATTAATGACAACATTACATACTGTTAATTCATTTATATTCTGCATACAATTGCAAACTGTTTAAGAACAAAGCAACTACACCATTATCATAAACCCTAATCAAATGATGTATCAAACAGAAATATGTGTTGAGGTGAGAGCTAACTGTGGAGGCCGCTGCCATTTCATTTTTGTTTATATGATGTTTGAGAGAAATAACCAAGCTTTCATATAAGTTTCCAACTTGTAATTACGAGTCCATTGAAGACCTGAATGGTTCTTTGTCGGAAACTCATAATTACTGTAATTCAGATGATGTAAACAGTTGATGTCTGCAGCAGTTAAAATATATATCATAGAAAACATGCCAAGCAACCTCGTACTGCAGGTATTTACTGTATGTGTGTATCTATGTAAATATTTGCTTTTATATATTTTTTCTTTTGCATATTTTATATTTTTATAGGCTTGTTAGCTATTGCTATAATTTCATCAACAAAAACTATAAAATACCCTCTCATAAATAAATAAATAAATAAATAAATAAAATAAATAAACAAATTAAATTAAAAAAAGGAAAATGAATCCTTATATGTAGCGCAGCATATTACTGCATAGGAAGAGCATTTCCTGTCTAACCATTACATTCTTCTTAATTACATAAATGAAACTGTAAATTCAAATGGAAACCCTTAACTCAGTGTGAATTATGGTTTGGAGATGTTCACTGCCGGAATTAAAGAACAAACAAATTTAGCCCACCCATTCAGCAAACATGTGCACAACTATAAGAGCTTCAGTCCCATTCATCATTCAGATTGCATAAGAGCCTGTTCCTCATTGCCAATGAATCTCTCATCCAATTAGTGATTGTTCATGTTTCCAAAAGCTTTTCTCCCTGGTTGCCCATTGAGCCATCCTGATGACATGAAGCTTTCTTATAGCGTCATCTGCCCAGTGGCTCCAAAATAATGGAGTTGCCCATTAATAAAGAAATCAGGATGAGCAACTGAGGTGTGACTGTTGTGCTGTCATCCAGTGCCTCATTTCGAAATTCATGGGCGTACTAAATTATACTAACCATATTATTAACATTTTATGATTCAGAAGTGGTTCTGATGTTGTTGTATTTTTCACTTTTGTTTTTGATATATCTGCTGCCGGTACTTAAAACTACCTTGCTAAAGTAAATGTTATTGCTTGTCAAGATAAATGAATGAGGTCAATGAATACATTCCCTGAATAAGGAAAGGTCTGGATTCATTTCCAAGGAGTTGAAGGAACTTCTGTTTTTACTAAAGTAACTGCACTCCCACTTGACCTTTATGAGCTCACTAAGCCCTGGGACCAATCGTCTTGACCCAGCAGCTTGTCTTCTGTTATTTGGATATAAGAATACAATATTCTTTTTTCTCACACAACTGTGCTTTTAACACAGAGGAATATTGCTGTCAATCCTGTCTACTAGTGCTGAATATATTCCTGTATTCACGAAAAAACAAAAAAACAAAACAAAAACAAAACAGATCTGATGACTGAATTTGTACCTTAGGTTACGTTAATTATGCATTAAAAATCTATGATATTTGGGCCAATGACAATGAATTTTTGTCCGGACCTGTTAATCCATAAATTAAAAATGACAAAAAAATTAGGCCTATACATTCTATGATTTAAACACACCTCTTCTAAAAACTGACCAGAAAAAAAGCCTTATCTGATCATTTGAACTTTTCTCTGTAAGGCAAGGTTATTTCAGGTTGCAAAATGTTATGCATTGTAACCCCTCAAAATGTATTGATATTTAACAATTTATAATTTTTGTAAAAATACTTTTTTAACTTGCTGTTGTATGACCAGTATAATTCACAGTGTCACATAGTGTCACATCAGTTGTAATGTCGTTTTCAATCCCAAACACTGACTGTGTGAACGTGAAATGAAGCCAGACATCACTGCTCTGTTGCTATAGCAAAGGCTGTTTGTTTGGGGAGATAAAGTTGGCAAACTGCCCAATTTTTGTTCTCTTAGTATTTCTGACTTTAAAAGCCAACATGTATGTACAAGTATCCTGACACAGAGCTTGTTCTTGTGTAATGAAATGTTTGATTTGGAAAGAGTAGTGATCTGAAGTCTATAGGCTACTTGTCAAAAATGGTGCTTTCAGAAAATCTCAGCTTTTCCTTCAAGAGGTTTTGACATACCCATGAAATGTGTGTGAGTGTGTCAAAGAATCTTGCCCTACATCTGCAGCTTTGAATAATGTCTCCTGTATGTCTTTTTAAAAAACTTTGCTTCCACCTGGCCATAAAATTATGGATGTTAAATGTTGTGAAAGACAGATAGTAGATGAGGGCAATAAAGCAGCTGACCCAGATTTGGAGTTCAAAGTTAATAATGTGTTGACATGAAGATTCAAAAAGATGATTAAATTCTGATGAAATTTCTCCACAATTTCCACATCTTCACTTTCATGCCAGTGTCTTGTAGCCTTAGTCCACATTCTTTGCAAATTTTAGTTTAGAATATAACTAAAGCTTTAGTGTTAATGATAAGTACTGATCCTGAAGATCAACCTTTCTGGGTAAAGTTCCAGCTATGTACAAAACTGTTGAACCAGCTGGTCAAGAGCGGCTTTGCAATGCATACACTAAAATTTTACTGGTTTCAATATATACTGGGCCCATATTCACAGAACATCTTAAGGCTAAAAGTAGCTCATAACTTGCTGATTTAGGATACAATCTTAAAAATAATGGGCATGTCAGTCCTAAATTTAGGACTCCAAAATTTTTGTTCTAAGAGTATTTTACAAAGCGTTTTAGTGCTAAAACTAGCTCCTAAATCTGTGAAACAGATAGTGTGGTGAAGATGACTTCTAAGTCTCTAAGACCATACCACAAACTATCCTAAAATGGCTGTTGCTGGCAGTTTGGTTTTTATGGTTATCCCAACTCCAGATATTCCTTTGATTATATCCATGATTTCAGTAACCAGCTGGGCAAGAAGTAACAGCTGTTCTTGCATCCAGTTTGATTTTCTTTTACATTTCAATGTCTTACTCTCAGCCATGATTATTCTACTCTGTTAATTAAAAGGCTGTTTATATGCATATCTGCAAATTGTTCATGTGAAGCATACATGTAAGAGGCTGACAATTAATTGAACATATACTTGTTTAATTAGTGACACTTAGCTTGCATTTTAAAATATTTATTTGTATGTGGCAATTAACATTTTTATTTCAAATAAATCTTTATTTGAATATGGGAACATAATATCATTCTCTACAATATTTCTATGAATAAATCTCTGACAAAGACCCCTCCCCTATCAGCCAATCACTGTGTGCATAGTTAGTAAGCATGCTGACATCAACCATAGCAACAAGGTCAACCCTGCCCTTACTCTTAGCTTAAGACTTCTCTCTATTCCTTAGTAAAAGTTTGTCACAGCAGCTTTGTGAATAGGTTTTAAGAGAAAACTCTTAGCTAAACATTTACTGCTATTTAGGAGAACTCTTAGTGGTAAGATAAATGTTTTGTGAATACGGGCCCTGATAGTAAGTTGTTCGTTTGTAAGATTTAGGACACTACATTTGTGAGATACTAAATTTGTGAGATTTGGTTTTATTATAGTTGGTTTGTTAGTTTTCTTTTTAAATAGTTTTTTTTCCAGTTTGTATCTTTGAAAAATAAACAAAGAAAAAAGCCAAAGGTTAACCCTCTCCTTAACCAGTTGCGCAAGGTTGTAAAAACTGAATAAACCGTGTGCAGAATTATTAGTCAAGTTGTATTTTGAGGATTACTCTTATTATTGAACAACTACAGTGCTCTTGGTCAATCCAAAATGTTAATAAACCTCAAACCTGAAAGGAAGTAAAAGTGAGGTTGTGGCTTTCTTAGGAGAATATCTATTTGTGCACAATTATTGGGCAACTATTAATGTGCAGAATTATGCAACTAAATGAAAAATTTCCCATCTCACTTGTTTCTTTTCATCTATTAAAGTGAGAATAAACAAACAACTCAATTTACAAATGAACATTTCTGACGTTTAAAAAAATAAATAAATAAAAAATCAGGACCAATATAGCCACCCTTCTTTTGAATAACAGTCATAAGTCTTCCATTCATGGAGTCTGTAAGTTACCCTGTTGATGATCAACTTTTTGTAAAGCAGCAACCACTGCCTCCCAGACACTTTTCAGAGAGGTGTACTGTTTTCCTTCACCGTAAAGAAAGGCACACAAGGCCTTTACTAGCTTGCCATGCAGTGGAGTACTTCAATGCATGCGATGGAGCATTGTCCTGCATTAAAATCATGGTTCCCCTTCAGGCCTGCATTGAAACGCTATGGGAACGTCTTCAGCATGACCATGCTCTGAATCACGTGTGTAATCAGTCGAATGGATGGGCGTGACGTCACGGGCGGGGTGACGTAGAGACCAGGAAGCTTAAAAGCACATGCGGTGGATACAGTGGCAGCTTTCTGTCATTCAGCAAGTGCTCTGTGTGCATTAGTGTACTATTCATTTGTCAGTCTTATTTAGTGTTGTTTGTCCCACATTTACATCATGTCTAAAGCAACCGATAAGACAAACACAAGGGTGAGAGCAGGCAGCGTTTCAGGCTCCCTGTTCCTCCATACCTATGCTATTACGAGTGGGGATACATACAGTCTGTGCGTCATCTGCCTGGGGGCGAAGCACGCAGGCTCTCAAGGGAGCCGACTGCCTGCATTGCGAGCATTTGTTACTACGTACGCTTCGCTCCCGGAAGGCTCTCTTTGATGAGGGAGCCTTCACTGGCGTCCCTCGTGGTGCTGGCCCCGCTTCCGCCGAGGCGGGGCGGAGCGGCAGCTGAATTTGTGGGGATTACAGATGGATCAGGTGGAGGGAATGGAGTGCCTTTCTTCTTCCTCACCCACCAGATCCAGCGCCTGCTCTCTGACTGTGGAAGCCCGCTCTGCGGTTTCTTCCCCCTGGGGAGAGTGCTTGACGCTCCGCCTGTCTTCCTCCGAGGAGGTGGACATAGAGGGTGTTGATGAGGATTCGCCCCCTCAATCTCCCCAGTATGAGGAGCTGTTGGAGGTGGTTACTTGTGCTGTGGCCAAGCTGAAAATCGACTGGCCCGCTGAGAAACAGGCTGAACCACAGAAAAGCAAGCTCAATGAACGCGTTCTGCAGAGTAAGCCACCACCTCCACCCTGGAGCCTGCCTTTCTTCCCCAACCTCCACACCGAGGTGTCGACGTTGTGGGTGAGACCATTCTCGGCCCGATCACGGCTACTGGGCAATGCCCCGGTTAGAACAGACGCTTGAGAGCGATCTGTCTCTCCCGTGCCACCAAAGAGACCGCCCGTGCCATCGGCAGGTCTATGGCAGCACTGGTGGCGGCAGAGAGACATCTGTGGCTGACCCTGTCCGACATGGAAGACAAGGACAGGGTCTTCCTCATGGATGCTCTGCTTGTGCCTTCTGGACTGTTTGGCGACACCGTCAATTCCGTTGTTGACAGGTACCAGGAGGCTCGTAAACAGGCGGTGGTGTTTCCGTGGTTCCTCCCTCACTGTTCTCTAGCTCTTGGGGTTGCCGGGCGGGAACAGCCCCCTCCGTGTACCAGCTCCTCATGCTGGCAGGCACAAAAACAGAGCGTCGCCTCCCATGCTCTAGGCCTGGGTCTTCAAAGGTGAAGCCGGATCTGCGGACCGTTCTTCTGTCTAAGAAGACCTTGGCCAAGAAGTCCTGATGTTTGTGGCTCAGGACTTCTGAGGGCAGGCCCCTGTGCCCACCTTTCCACCCATGGTGCTTCAGGGAGCAGCGGTCTCGGGTGAGCGCTTCTCTTTACTCTTAACATTGTATAAACCAGAGGTGCCCAAACACAAGTGAACCAACTAATTAGGATCTGAAGGAGCACTTGATAATTACAGACAGGTGTGTTTGATCAGGGTTGGAACTAAACT
>JAUZSZ010000123.1:7989756-8000834 GCA_034780575.1 Labeobarbus marequensis | reverse complement strand
ATGTTTATCAGTACATTACAGAAAATAATGAACTTTATCACAATATGCTAATTTTTTGAGAAGGACCTGTATATATTAAATCTACAGAGATCAATTATTAGGCCATATCTTATTTGAGTTGTTACTGAGTTTCAGTTTAACTGCTCCACGTGTGTGTTCACAGTGTGTGAGCACTTGGAAGTGTTAAAGGCAGAGCACGAATTCCGAGTATGGGTCACCATACTTGGCCACACGTCACTTCACTTCACTTTAACTAAATTTGTTTATGTCTGTCTGCGCAAATCATTTTGCTCCAGACTGTTTTCTGAATGTGGGACAATTTAAGGCAGGTTTTGTTAAAAAGTTAAAACTCAAGGATGGAGCAGTACCCATTGTTCATGATCCAGCTGCACCTCCAGAAGTAGTAAGTCTCACACTTTATATTTTTTATGATTATTTGCAAATCGCTTTTGCTCTTCCACAGAAGAGAGGGGCGGGGTGAGCAGAGCTCATTAGCATGTAAAGTGATATGCAGCGAAACAAGTTGCTGTGAACAGACCTTTTTTGACAAGGTAAAAAGGGTGTTGTTTTTCACGACCACTGAGACCATTTCGAGAAGACCCTAAAGAATCATACCAACTTGTGGAAAATGGGCATCCGATATCCCCTTTGAAACACAGCCACCACAAAATCAGATTTACTTTAAAATCATTCTGAGGTTAAATACAGATTTAAAATCATAACAAGATATAGTTTAATAGCTATGATACTGTTTTTGAAATCAAATCTTTGCATAGCTATGACGAGAAACACTAGAATCTAACATTGCCTTAGAAAAAAAAATGTTAATCTTAAAAAAATGAAGCATATACATGAACCCATATAGGAAATATAAGGGTTATCGGATAAGCATGCTACAGTATAAACTTCTGAAACATTGGTGTTTCATATTTTAGAGTAGTCACTGCAGAAATCAATTAAATCTGTATGTGGGAGTGTGTGTGAAAAAAATCAGATGTAACCCCCTTTGTAATCTTTAACATTTTCATAAGTAACTGTAATTTAATTACACATTTTTCTTAGTAACTGTAACTAATTACAAGTACTTTTATTTTGTAATTAAATTACGTAATTCTGTTACATGTAACTAGTTACTCCACAACACTGGTTAGGATGAACCATGAACAATTTCGATGGGGATGAACCAAGGACTGTCAGACTCTCAGACTCTTTGATGATTCCAAGCTTGAGTATTTTCTGAACTTCCTCCTCAATAGTCTGTCTTCAAGCTTTTGATACCCTGTCGGGCCACTCTGGGATGCTCTGTGGCTGAAGTCTGCATCATAACACTCTGACTGGTCAAATGATCTGTTGGGTCCACCTGAGATGAGTTGGTCAATGGAGATTGTGTTGTGGGAAGAGAGCCTTTTGTGTCTTTAACTGCAACCTGACGTTAAAAGTGTTGTGCCTATGTGTGAAGCAGACTGCCCTGGATGGAGTGCAGAAGTGACTAAACAACATGGGGAATCTGTACTACAGAATGAGCATTTTGCCTCAGCAATGTTGCATTGTTGTAGTCGTAGTGATAGCAGATTTTAGATTTTAGGGGCACCACAAAATGCAGTGATTTTAGATTTAAGTAGCACCACCAGTGTAATGGCTTTAGGCTAAAATATTAATATTAATATTAATAAGGGGGTTTTATTAACAATGGGATAGACAAGAGTAACTAGCATCTACTAAATGGATACAATGAATGGATAAAGTGCAAAGAATGATAAATGGAAGTGTCTGAGTTGGATGTTACTATGAACGTTATCTTATGGAAAGATAAACTGAAGTTTCTTGGAAGTAATAAGCCAAGCCTTATTATAGGTTCAACAAATAAATCAAGAGATTATTTGTTATTAACTGACACCAGTTATATTGAATCAAATGCAAATTAGATAATCATAATCTGACAATACACTAATGCCAACAGTCTCTGGAAAGAGGTTTGGAAAGAGTGATATTTACATTCCGAGTTCTGGGTGGGGACATCTTCCACTTGTTGACCTGGGCCACATTGCAGTAGGAAGAGAGGAGCTGGATCCGTTTCACAGTCTTGAACACGAAGCACTGGTGAACAATGAACTCCTGAGCACCGAGAAGATCCTTTGGTGTGGAACATGCAAACGGGGGTCTTGAAGGGGAAAGTTTTGAAGTCTGTACAGAAGATCCGGACTACCTGGAACGCGCAGGAGGGAGCAGCTTAGCACAAGGTCGACCACATCACTGAGCAGTCTAACTAAGCAACAAATGTAGTTTTCCTTTGTGGCTTTGGCCACATGGCAAAACTGTGAGGGGGATTTATGATGGTTCACACTTTGATAAGAGTAAGGGAGAACAAAACAGTTCCTGGGTGGGGGTTACAGTATGATAATGTTAACCCCCCTCTCCCCTCTCCACAAGGTAAAACCGATTTGGTCAGTCTGAGGTAGTAAGTGATTGTTCACACTTAGGTCTCAAGAATGAAGAACTGTGATCAGTGAAAGACCACATGGTGATTGGATCAGTCTTTAATCCATGAATTGCCGATGTCCTTATCCCTCCACGAATTAGTGGAATTAATTGATTAGTTTGGGGGAGACCTGGGGGGTTGCTGTATGTTTATGTTAACCCCCTCTCCACAAGAGGTGGTGTTGTTATGTTAAAACAAAAGGCATCATTTATTGTCATCAGATAATCTCATCAGAACATAACTTTCCACATGTTGTCTGGAAAGGAGTCTTCATATTTTTACTGCTGTTCATACATAGTGCATTGTCAGGGATGGCTTTCCTGAGACACAGTCCACCTTTTGTATCACCTTTGTCCTTTCAAGGATGTCGGAAAGAGCTGAAGCAAGACGGCTTCCTCAACAGGAAGTAAGCTGCTTAAAAGTAGACGACTACTGTTTTGCCAAAAAGACATAGCTGGGTTAGTCATGGCTGCATCCAAGATTTCAATAACTCAAAAAGAAAATGAGTTGAGAACAATGCACTTTAAGTTTAAATTCCAACACTGCATGCAACTGGCAGTGCTGTCAAGTGCAACTCGAGTGTGCTCAGTGACCAATCACTTAACATACTGTGTGTATCCTCACTCAGTTATAAAACGAGAACATTGTGGCATACACTTCCAAAATGGCATTGTGTTCACCATAAGGTAAAAATTTCTTTTAGGGTTGCTGAACCTGAAAACAATCCACAAGCAAAACTCTATATCACAGGCTAGATTAATTGCTTCCTGAAAAAGTGTGATGGCATTGGTGCTTTCTTACAAGATGCTGGTCGTGATGCAGTTAAACTGATTTGTTTCTATGCAGGCTTCAGTCAGTCTACACACCTAGGGGGTTTTCCCACATAGCATCAGCCGAGACACAAAATTAAGTGATGTTAAATTATATGTTAATGTGTGATTGTGTGAACAATTGTATGTCAATATGTTAAATTTTCATCAGGCTACTGGCTACATGCTATTGAACAGGAATTTGCCACTTTGAAAATGCATGAACAACAGCAGGTGTTTTTGGTGGATTTTTGACCATTAGTCAAGTAACCTGTCCTAGCTGCATCTGTCAAATTTAGTTAATTTTTACAAGGATCACTGGAAAAATGTGTCTGCAGTGACATTTCTTCAAAATGTATCTGCCAATGGTTTATTGCATTGGTTGTAATATGCGTTGTGGATGATCAGAACTGAAATGTCTAGTGAGTGGTGCTAAAATGTTAATGCTCCACCTACACTAAACCCGACCTTAAACCTAACCAATAGTGTTAACAAAAGCAAATGTTACATAAAAACCATAAAGTAACCATGCTCATTTAATTTGCATATACAAGTCTTTATTACAGGACTCATATCCAAGTGCTCTACATTGCAAGTGGAATGCTTTACCAGGTGAGCTATCAAGCAAGTTTACCACATTAGAATAGCCATCCACATGAAGCTGGTTATGTGATGCAAACATCAAAATGTATTAGCTACAAGTCATGACCTATGGTTAAAGTGTTTTGAGGTCATAACATAGTATTGTGCAAGTATGTGCTATAATATATATCAACATTTCTGTATTCATTCAAGTTTGAGCTGTCTAACAACTGATTAACAATGTAAGGATACAGATAAATGTTCTGATGGGAAGAGATCACAACACTTGTAATATTATGTGCTAATGCACTTTGCCACAAGCCTATCTCATTGCACACTTAACTGCTGTACTTTGATTAATGGGTCATACAAGCTACAGTTATATTAGAGGATTTATAGACGTAATACAATACTAATGAGTTTATTCTAGTGGCTTTGAATGTTAGACTGGCCTTGATTTTTTTCACACTTATCTCTTTACATATACTGTTAGTGTGTATGTGATATTTAATTATTTATTCATTCTGATATTTGCTGATTTTCTCTCACTAAGCACTCAAACTCTTCTGAACACTTCTGATGATCTGCATCACAGGAGATTTTTCACCTAAAAATGAAAATTCTGTCGATTTTAAACCTGTATTACTTTCTTCTGTGCAGCATAAATGAATATCATATTAAAAATATCTCATTGTTCTGCAGGTTTAGAACAACGCGATTGTAAGAAAATGATGTCAGAATTCTAATTTTTTGTTTAAACTATCCTTTAAGTTTAACGGGTTGGAGGACAATTCAGGATATCATTTACATGATACAGATATGATGAACTGGTAACTGAATAGGATTATTATTATCTTCCATGTAACACACCAAATAAGCATAATGATAGTTGCATGCAACACTTTCCAAAGCTGGGTCGCCAGACAGACTGCCTGGCAGATGATTATAGGGAATCACACACATTACATACAAATGTTCAATTGTGCAAATGGCATATTAAAACATACTTTATGACTTTGAGGATCTCAAGAAAGAAACTATTCATATTCCAGTCAAAAAGGACACATGTCCAATTGTGATGTCACATTTGAAGCAAGGACACTAAAGCACAATTAGCAGATGGGAAGTCTGTTTATAGGGCACCCAAAGTCAGACATGCATTCTTTTGATCACTCCTTCATAGATATAGTGTCTGAAAATGTAGCGTAAATGAGTAAAATAAGTTCCACTGGCATGTTTGTTTAAGTGTCTGGTTCTCTCACATTATATCTTCAGAATGTGACAGGATATTGTTTGGCACTCAGCTAAACACCTTAATCAAATCTATAACCGCCCCAGCAGACTTGGACTCCTTCAGCCCTTAAAGGAGTTTGAGGAAATGCATTCTGGGTAATAAAGTTGTACACCACAGACATGACATAATTTTTAGGACCTAAGGGAGGAATGATTTGTATACAGTTTAGTCAACATTATTCCCCCTTCCTGAATTTGTGCTATTTGATTAACTGCTGTGGATGTTATTTCTCTCTGGGGTCAGTGTCTGTCAGTTGTAAACCCAAGGAGCACTTGCTCATCTAATTGCTTCTAGAGGAATCACACATCTCAGCCTCCTCCACTGAAGATGTCTAATGGAAGCATTAATGTATTCTGAAATATCTGGTGTACAAACGGAATAACTGATACAGGTATGTCAATAAAACAGTATATTTTATTTACACTTATACACATAGGAATCCATCATTGCTGAGTGATATAGCTGCATTAATGCCTTTGATAATAATTAACTGAAGAATAATCGTTGTGTATATCCTAGATGCGGTCATTTATTCCTGATTATTATTGATATTCACCACTTAAGAGATTCAAATGTCCAAAGTAATAAAGATCATTTACAGTCTTCAGGGATGTTATGATGAATGAGTTAATCGTTCATATCAATGCACACTTAAACTTTGCATTGAACCCCCATCTAAATATGGATGCAAATGTGATAAAACGGTTTTAAGTTTCACTGAGAATTGAACTGAATCGAATGCTATTAGATTATTCAGTAGTTGTATGACATATTAATAGAATTAGGGGAACACCTTTCTTCTGTCTACCATCATGCTTATTATACATATTGTAAATGAGACTGTATACACAAATGGAGAGTTTTACACTGAACATGTTGAACATTAATTTTTAAGATGGTGAACACATTAAAAGCATGAAAAATTACATTCTAAAATCCAATAATATATCATTTAAAAATATATTTTTATACCAAGTACATTATATGTGTAATAAATACAACACTTTTACACAAAATAACAACAAATAACACTTTAACAACATTTATTAATCTTGGTTTATGTTAATTGTTACATGTATAATAAATTTGTTACTATCAAAATTGCATAAATTAATATTGGTTATTGTTTTCTAAACGCTTATGATGAAATAACAGTGGTCAGTTATAAAATAATATATCCTATAAAAGTAAATTCTGGAAAAAAATATAGTTTTTCATTTCTAGTTCATGACATAATTCATTAAATAACTAACAAATTGTACAAACTAAGTATATTCTTTTTTACTGAAACTAAGATATGACACATATGATTTGGAGAATGTGTGAAGTGGCTCTTGTCATTAGTTCACAAACAGCAACACAATAAACTGCAGTCATCCATGTCATCAACACATTGGATCACATTTTTTTTATATTAAACATCATTGACAAGCAAGAGTATTTATAGGCTCAAGGCCTGTGTGCGTGGCAGTGAACCCAAGGACTGCAAACCATGTTATAGCATAGTGAGAAAGGCTTTAATATGCCTGTTTTCCCTCCCTTCTCCATCCTAATCCAATTGTGAAGAACTGACTTTCCGGCTTCTTGTGGCTAATGGAGTGTCAAATCACACTTCCAGCAGCTAAAAATACATGTATTCACCACACCCTATGATGAAGAGAACAATCTAATTCAGTTTGGCCGTCTTCATCTCCAGTCAGTGTTAAGGTATGATTCATCTTCCCAGGCTATAGCAGCTTTGGCTAGATGTGTGAGGCGTCAGGGTGGCGAGGATGTCCAGCGCTTTGTGTAGAACTGCAGTGAATAAAGGACAGCTGAAGAATTCAACATTTTTCTTTAGAATAAATTAAATTAATAATAATAATCCAGGATGATCTGGGTGTGATCATGAGAATAGTAATCATAAAACAGATTTACAGAGGTAATTTTACAGCAGACTCTACAGTAAGCATCCAGCACAGTGAAAATAATGTTGCAATACAACTATCATGAACTTAAAGACATCATCTAGCTCATATGCTGGAATTTTATTTAAAATAATATACTTTAACAATGGCAACAAGTCAAGCCAACAATGTCATCCAGTTTCCAGAATAAACAAATTTCCATGCTGATTCAGGCTATTTGATGCTTTAACAGTCACCAATTTAACTTCTCACGCAGATTTCTTTATCAGTGGGAATATTCAAATGGAATGAAAAAGTAGAATGAATGAATTACTATAACCATTACAGTGAATTAAGAGGTAACCATTTTGGAACTGCTTTGATTTTACATAACGTGTTTGAGTGTTAGTGGCATGAGACATTCAGAATTGAATTCAAATTCGAGTTCAGTTTCAGAACGTAAAATACATTTATAATTGGCTAAAATGATGCTGAATTGCAAGTCAAATGAAAAAAAAAAACTTCAATTGCTAATTTTATTTTTTTTCTGCAAAATTTAGATAGATAGATAGATAGATAGATAGATAGATAGATAGATAGATAGATAGATAGATAGATAGATAGATAGATAGATCAGAAATTTTAAAAAGTATTAAAAATGACACAACAAAATTACTAAAACTTAAACTCAAATTAAATCTGAAAATACAAAAATGTTTTTAATGTGTTTTAAAGTGATAGTTCAGGCAAAATATGAAGATTTTGTCATTATTTACTCACCTTCATGTCAGTTCATCATATGACATATATAGAGATTTTTTTATGATAATATTATGGTGTTTTTTGTTTGTTTTGTTTTTTGGTACCAGTGTTGTTATTTTTACTTTTTTTATTTCATTGAAATAAAATAAATTAAAATAAGACAAAAAATGAAAAACTAAGTTCTTTAGCAACTGAGCTGAAATTAAAAACTGAAACAGATATATATTAAACCTACAGAGAAATATAAAAAGTAATAAAAATTATAATAGCACATAATAAAAAAAATCTAATTTAATCTGAAAATAGTAAAATAAAAGCTATTTAAATTCAAATACTATATATAACAGCATATGCAAAATTAAAAATAACACTGTGACAGATATGATCAATATGCACTGATTTTGCATAGAAAAGAACCTTGTAAAGATTCTTCAAAAATTCTCCTCAGTTAAACAGGTTTGGAGTGACACAAGAGTGAATAAATGATGACAGATTCTTCATCTGTGTGTGAACTGATCCTTCAGACGCTCATTCTTCATTCTGTTGGCACACTCGTGTATACAGTCCCAAAAATAGCATCATTAGCGCAAACCTTATACATAATTGTGTCAGTGATATTCATCTCTGTCATGTTTCTGCGGTCACTAACTGTTGTTGTAATCTATTAGATTGCACCGCCTGCGTGATCCATAAATCGATGGCAAATTCACGAAAGCTGTTTGACAGATTCAAATGAGCAGAAATCAGCACAATCTGTCGTTTCATCGCATACGTTCATCTGCATAATAAAACGCAGCGATTTCAAACCACTAATTTTACATTCATTGTTTCTCTTTTGAAAAACACAAATTGCATTTTCATGCTAAACACTCTCTCTCCTTTTCCATACCTCGCTCTCAGAGCTCCTTGGCCCAAAACAAGAGCGCTGATTAAGCCGTGAATACAGTACTCATCAACCTCGGAGGCTTTTATTAAACGCCTTTCTCGTCCTTCATTGCGTATAATTAAATATTTCGTCAAAATCTGTTTTTGCCAGATGCTTTGATTGATGTGTTCATATACTCTCATGCATTGAAAAGGAGCAAAATATGATAGAAAAAACCCCCCAATCAAATCCACGTCGTTTTCACAGCTCAAAACTTGAAACATACACTCATGAAAAGAGAGTGACTCTTTTCAGTTATAAATGAGGTTTTTAGGCACATTTTTGTTGGGGTGAAGAGCGTATTTGAGACTAAAGCATGAGAAGAATCGGTGGGAAATGTGAAGTTTGAGAGTGTTTAAACTCATGCACCTGCTGCTATTTTATAATGTGATGCATTACTGTCTAGTAGTTTTTAGATAAATATGGGTTTGTGTTTGTGTAAAACTACATTTTCTGACATTATATTTTTAAAATCCAAGTAATAATAAGAGTCTTAAAGGGACAGTTCACCCAAAAATGAAACTTCTGTCATTATATTTACTAATCCTCAGCTTGTTTCAAACCTGGATGAGTTCCTGAGATTCAAAAGAAGATATTTTGAAGAATGTGTAACCAAATGGTTTCTGGTACCCATTGACTTCCATAGTATTTTTTTTCTATGCTATGGAAGTCAATGGGTACCAGCACACTGTTTGGTTAGTAGCATTCTTCAAAATAGCTTTTTTTGTGTTCAACAGAGGAAAGAAACTCATACAGGTTTAGTAGTGAGTGCATGATGGCTAAAGCTGGTGAAAATAAAAAGTAAAGCTCTCGTTTGTGATGTTGTTTAGAGTTTGTGTGAAATATGAGGCGGTTAATGGCACCATTAATAACAGTCTCTTTTGAAAGCGATCATATGGCGCATGATGATGTACGTTCAGGGCCTGGACAATCTCCACTTGTTTAATTTAAAGAGAAATGTTTGGAAACGTCCGAAGCAGATGTGCTCACTCAAACAGCGCTGGCTTTCCCATTTGGTTTCACTCGTTTTCTATGCGAACACGGATTCGTCCCTCGATCTTTTCATGTTGATCAGTTTAGATATTCTGCTCGAAATATACGAGGCATTATGAAGGTGACAGCTGATGAACACGAGCAACTGGCCATCACGCACTGACATTTGAAATACATATTGCCATTTGCGATGCATGCTCCCGTGTAAAACAGTAATGATACAATGCTCTGCCGTAAGTGCATGCTCTCAGCTTGACAAATCACAGAGATTGCTGACAGTTTTCCCTCTCACTCTTCTAAATACTGATGCTTCTGCACGTGTTTCATGAGTTTGTTGCACTACCTCCTCAAGGACAATCCTCATTTATGCTTAATTTAATAAAATGATTCTCCTAAAATTCATCAGGAGAAATAAAAATAGATGGGAATGAGTCATTGGATTGAGATCTCTGGCTTTTGATTGCAGACTTTGGATCAAATCTGAGCACAGCTTGAGATGCCTTTCTTAAATTCCATCCTTCATTGCATATAATAAAATATTGCATCAAAATCTGTTTTTGGCATATGCTTTTACTGATGTGTTCATATACGCTAATGCACTGAAAAGGAGTAAAATATGACAGAAGGAATTGGTCTAACTATCAAATCCACATAATTTTCACAACGTTTTCTCCTAAATGTCCTCAGAAGAAATTAAAATAGATGCAGTTGAGTCATTTGATCAGAAATGTTTGAGTTAAACGCATACGTTTTCTCAGGAGAAACATTTGATAAGTACAGTAGGAGACTTTATTTTGCTAAAGACATTAAGGAGATCTCGTTTCTCATTTCCGTTCAAGTTTTTCTCAAATCATGCCAGAAACAAGATTGTTAAAATTTTGGAGTCTGTGCCAAGTTTATACAGAAAATGTAAAAAAACAGAAATGATTTTTGCTCAGAAATTGCTAGTAAATTTCACAATCACAAAGAAATAGAATTAAACATGCAGTTTTGAAGTACAATGATTGAAATATAATATTTTCTTGTAAAACTTTCTCCAGTAATCTTTTTTTTTTTTACAAGTACCTTAAACTTAATTTCTTTTAGAGGTTGCATCTTTTCGGTCATGAATGAGTTTTCCATGCACTTTTTTTGTTGGGAGAATGAAGAGCTTATTTGAGACTAAAGCAGAAGAAGAATTAGACTAGTGGGAAATGTGAAGTCTGAGAGTGTTTAAAACTCATACACCTGCTGCTATTTTATACTAGTATTGATTAATTGCATCCAAAATAAAAGTTTGGTAACACTTTATTTTAAGGTGTCCTTGTTACACATTACATGTACTTACTATTAAAGTAACAATAAATTA
>JAUZSZ010000123.1:7664999-7676545 GCA_034780575.1 Labeobarbus marequensis | reverse complement strand
TTAGGGGTATAACAGTACATGTATTCGTACCGTTTTTTTTTTTGTTTTGTTTTTTTTTAAAGTTTCTTTTTTGAAACAAGTTATGACAGCCACTGTGTAAATTATTATATTTCAACAACAAATATAAATTGTATGATTGTATATAAAGTTAATTTAAAAACTGCACTGAGTGCAATTTACATGTTTGCGTACAATTTTTTTTTTTTTTAATTTGAGTGTTAAAAATAAATAGCAATTAAATTTAAGTTTGGTCTCTTGTTTATTGTAACCTTATAGTAATGTAAAAGAGATCCCTATAGTTTAGAGCAGAAGCTGAGGTAGATTTTTGTTTTATTTTATCATGTAGAAAATTTTATTTATAATTACATTTATTTAAAGAAAGAGCAATTTGTTCAGTAAAGCATTGTTTAATTTAAAATAAAAAATATGTTTAGTATTTTTTTTACTCCTGCTGTCCCAAAATCATACCGAACCATGACGTCAAAACCGAGGTACGTACCAAACCGTCATGTTTGTGTACTGTTACACCCCTAATATGTATGAGTTTGTGTATATGTATGAATAAATTAAAATTTAAAATATATTGAAATAATGTTTAATCTTACTTATATATTTATTTTTTACTTTTAAAGAGTAATCTAAAATTTAATTTTCAATGCATGACCCTACATTTCCCAGGATTCCGTTCAGTAACGTTCACCCTGCAGTCTAAGGATGTTCTGAGCACAGTGTTGGATGTCCTGAGGTCCTGTAGTCTCTCGACTGAACATATGCAGGATGTGCTCAAGGCTGAGACTGGAAAGAGCTCAACACAACAGCCTAGAACAGCTTTCTATTGGCCCATTAAATGGGACAAGTCTTATTACACTTTCACAGGATTCAGGGACCCAGAGCAGGAGTTAGAACAAGCCAGGAGAGTGGAGCCCACACTCAGGTATTGAGAGAGACCCTTTTTTGGCCACCAGTCCATATATTGTATTTATTTATTCTTTCATCAGACACTCGTCTAGGCATTACCACGTCTCATATACATGCACTTTAATTAAGAGCACTGTAGATAGAAGGCGAAAGGATGAGGAAATGAAAACTGGAAATGTTTTAGGCCAAATTCAAACTCATGTAACCTATATGAACAACATAGCTCAGAGCACAAAAGTTTGGTTAATTTTCAACTTGAAATTTTGTAGGAATGTTGAGACACTGCTGGGTGTATCACAACGGCCAGAAAGAGCCCAGCTGGCGCTTTTAGTGTCACACCAGATACCTTGTTTGTGTTTCTACAATTAGCCTTGTCCTTCTGCACAGAACATAATGTTCTCAAGCCATTCTTTGTATTTACTATGATTAATGACTCCACAATGATTTTTGTGCCGTTTAGTACAAGGAGTAATGTGTACATTGAACCACAGATGAGCCCAGGCTCTGCAGAAACCCTTCAGTGGGCCTCATAGCCTGATATTTAAGCTTTGGAAATACTGAGGCTCTTCGTTTTTGGTCATATAAATATCAGCATCTGCATTTTTTTGCTCAGTTTGGGCCTCTGAATTGTGTGTTTTATTAATATTTTTTATTTAGATTCAATAAAGGGTAAATAAACTGTTCCATTTAAAAAAAAAAAAAAAAAAAAAAGTAATTTCTTTATTTCATATGCTAAACTTTACAGGGTTAAACCTGAACTTGATTATTGTTTGCTGTAGTTTTGTGTGGCGTGTTAATATTGGAATTGGCCAAACCTTAACCTGACTACTGTGTACTCCCTGACCCATTTAAGAGGAAGAACTTTGTTCTTTGTAATTTCTGTAGAAAGGGTTTTGGAGGCCTAATATAGAATACACATGAAAGACAATACTATATATGAACAAAGGTATCAGGCATAGTTCATTGGCACTATTCTTTAATGTATCTAGGATATATAATGTTTCATTTAACTTATTGTCAGATCTTAAACATTGTTTTGCTTTTTTTGTTTGTCTTTTATATTCAGTTTATGGCTGAGAAACAATGAGCCAGAAGCCACAAAGAAACAGAATGCCAGTGTTCCACGCCGTGAGGAGCTGAAAAGACTGAAAAGAGAGCTGATTCAGAAACTTGGTTTGTTGGATATCAGGTCAGCTCTAACTCAGACTATATGCTCTTATAGTCTGCTAAATCGTACTTTTGGCATTAATTAACCTTCGAGTGATGTTTTGATTGTATCTTATGGTGTGGCGTTTTTTTGTTTTGTGAAATGATAAATTTTTTTCATTTTTTTTTAATTAAATATATTCTCAAGTACTGTTCTCAACATGAAGTGAAATTGAAAAAATGATTGAAACTACATATGTTACAAATGGTACACATAGGCTAAGTACCAAACACAGTATTATTATGGAAAGAAATTTAAAAAGTCTGTGCGGAGGACAAGCAAAAAAACTTCTCAGTGATATTTAAAATTAGGATAATGTTTTTTAAATTCTGTTTAGCAAGGACACATTAAACTGATCAAATGTGACCGTTTATAATGTTACAGAAAAATTATATTTCAAATGCATGCTGATCTTTTCAACTTGTTTTATTCATCAGAGAATCGTGAAAAAAAAAATGTCATGGTTTCACAAAAGTATTAAGCAGTACAACTGCTTTCAACATTGAAGATAATAAAAGATGTTACTTGAGCACCATATCAGGATGTTAGAATGATTTCTGAATCATGTGACACTGAAGACTATATTAATGATGTTGAAAAACCAGCTTTTGCATCACAGGTAGAAATTCAAATTAAAATATATTAAAACAGAAAATTTCACAATATTTTCACTGTATTTTACTGTATTTTGGATCAAGTGCAGCCTTGGCGACCTTAAGAGACTTCAAATACATTTTTAAAAACAATTTCCAACCCCGTACTTTTAAACTTCTGTCTGCATGTGTAAAATAGTTAGACGGAGGATAGAGTTCTTGCATCCTGTTGTCAGTATGTTGACTTTGATCATGTGGTTCTCTGTCCTGTAGGTGGCAGCACAAATGGGGTTTTGCACACAAATGCAGTCAGCTGCAGAGTCTTGGTCGTCTCTTCACACAAAGCCCTGAGGCTGTGCACATCCTGAGAGGTAACCATGGAAATGAGATTCATGAGATGACCCAAGTGTTCAATTTGCACAAATATTTGCTTAATTTTGTTTCTTTTCCAAAACATAGGACACGCAATAGTTTTTACTGACCAGTCAGGCATGAATGCCTCAGGGCATGTTATGTTAGGAACAATGGATGTCCACCATCAATGGACAAAGGTACAGCTCATCTATTAAACCAGTCTTATGGTATTCTTAACTTAAAAAGAAAAAAAAAATCATAAACAATTTAGCTAACTAAGATGCATGTGTTTGTATGCTCAGCTCTTTGAAAGATTGCCGAGTTACCGAAGCCTGTTCCAGCAGTCGGACTGGCTGAAAGAGCGCATCAGTCACCTGTTGGGAGGGATTCAGGTGATCCACATCAAGCGGATGAGTCCAGCTCTGCCTCTGGAGGAACACTACAGCACCCTCAACACTTTCCACAAGAGACTGTTGTCTAAGCCCCTCTCTCTGCACCCCCGCAGCATGCAAGGCCTCACAATGACCTTGGAAAAGTAAATACTTGTATGTTTCAATTCCAGCCATTTGTTTGTGTGTATTTTCTGTGTTTACGACCTTCGACTATGTGAGGTAAGGTCCTCAGAAATTGAGTCTCAACAATAGCAGACTGATTTACCCAGTAAGTAAGGCAAGCTTACTTGTGGGCAGGTTTAAAGTTACCATGAAATCAAGTCATAAAATAAATAAATTCTTGTGTTATATTGTTGGATCAGGAATTTTTCTGAACCAACTTTTCTTTTCTTATAACACAATTAAAGAAGAGAAAAAATAATTATGTTTTTATAATATTCCCTACAGTTCAAAACTTGGGGTTGGTAAGATTTAAAAAAAAAAATTGAAATAAGTCTTTTATGCTCAGCAAGGCTGCATTTATTTGAGCAAAATTACAGTTAAAACAGTACTATTGTGAAATATTATTTCAGTTAATAACGTATTTCTATTTTAATATTTCCTATGATGATAAAGCCAAATTTTCAGCATCATTACTCCAGTCTTCAGTGTCACATAGTCCTCTAGAAATCATTTTAATATGCTGATTTGGTGCTCAAGACAGATTTCTTATCATTATCAATGTTGAAAACAACTGTGCTTAATATATTTGTGGAAACTGATATATATATATATATATTTACATATAAATCCAAAATAACCGTAATGTGTGCTTACAACAAACAAACCGTACTGTCCATTGTTGTAGACACTAATATAGTATCATTGTAGTTATCATTGGTATCTTGATGTGAACAGCAAGTGAAATCACAATAAATTATGCACTGTAGCTTTAAATGGATTGCTGTGGAAAATGTAAAGAATAGTATTGTGTTAAAAGGACAAGATAAACATGAAAATGAAACAGAAGAGAGACTATACTGGTCTGTTAACAGCAGATTGTATATGAATGGCATAGTGTTATTCCTGTGGTTCCCTCTGTTCTATTCATTTCTGACGGATTTCTGACTGATATATCCTCACTGTTCACTTAGAAGTCTTTGTGCTGCTTAATGTCCCGTCAATCATTGTTTTTCTATTCTGTTCTGTTGCCATAGTGACCGCTCCACCCCCTGCCTGCATGTGATGGGCCACTTCATCATCCCCACTATGTGTGACACCCTCCAGCTGCAGAACTTCCTCCAGAGCCAGGCCCAGGAGGCCCGGAGACGCATGCAGTGCAGAGACAAGTGAGTCCTTAACCTATTGTTGCACATTAACATGACATCAGAAATGATTTATCTTGTCTTATTGTGCATGATACATCAGTATAATAGGTAACACTTTATTTTAAGGTGTCCTTGTTACACTAGTTGCATGTACTTACTATTATAATAACAATTAATTATGCATAATTACATGCAAGTAACCCTAAGCCAAACCCTAATCCGAACCCTAACCATATAGTAAGTAAATGTAGTTAGTTAATATTGCTCAGTACTTAAATGTATAATTACACTGTAACAAGGACACCTTAAAATAAATGGTATAAAGGAATAAATTACATTATTGTTAAATTAAATTATTAATTTAAATTATTTTAAAATTAACCTAGAATACAGCTATTTTAAATTATAACACTGTTTCACAATATTACTTTTTACTGTATTTTTGATCAAATAAATGCAGCCGTGGTTAAAATCTTCATCCGTAAGGATAAGAATGAGTAAAATCTCAGTGGTATACTGAAAATCATGTATTTCATATTTTTTAACAATCCATTTTTCTTGTTTTTTTTCCCACAGTTAAAAAAAATCTAAATATTGTTAAAACAATAATTTTACCTAATAGGCAAAACTGTCTCAAAAAACTGTCTCTTCTATAGAGAATGTGTCTTAAAATGTTTTGTCAAGTGTCTCTGGCTGCTATTATTTTTTTGTAATATAGTGACTATTTATTCCCTTCTATACAGGTTGGAGGCGGAGGAAGAAGACATCATTTCGAATTGTCTGCAGGGTTTGTCTCTGCGCAGTCTGTCTAAAGAGCCCAGTGTGTCGAGCAGTCAGATGATTCCCTGCTGCAGGCGTCTGATGGAGGAGAAATCCCCTCAGATGCAGGGCCTTCATCTCTACATCTCTCACTTCTATTCAGTCATGCAGGATGGGGATCTGTGTATTCCCTGGGACTGGAAGCGCTGAAACACACTGAACTCTATGTGGACTTTATAACTATGCCTCTCAGGCTCATAGATAATTTTTTGAAGATTTTGAGATTTTGGCCTAGTGTATAGGCACTATAAATGCACTTTGCATCTAGCACATAGTGTTGTGCTTTTGAAGCAGTGGGCCCTAGTCATGTGATGTTATAACTTAGCAAAAGTTTGTTGTTTATTTGCACAGCCAACCATATACATTACACATGAGCATACTTCAGGGTCATAATTTTTTAAACATCATGTCTGAATCTATTATAAAAAATAGCTCATGGAAATACTGATAAGGGTCTTTTTTGACTTAAAATGATCAGTTGCTAGTTATACCATATCAGAGATTTATAATACAGTAATTATAATCCTGTTTTGGTAGTTTAATATGCAACTGGGCTTTTTAATACACATTTTTGGTTGGTTCTGGTTTTCAGTTTGGTGCTGGAATGTTCCATACAAGTGACTTCTCAAGTCTTTTTTATCATTTCAAAAGCCGAATGTTCCTGACTGACAGGAGATAAACACATTTACTAACTGTAATACCAACTGCCAAAATCTAAAATGCAAAGTAAAAATTCAGATGTGTTTGGACAAAAGATTTTGTCTAAATGCTGAGTATCTATGAGTATTACGAATTGGAAAAGTGTTCTCTGAAAATCTGAAAATTGTAGTGTATGTACATTAACAATCCTGAATGCTGTAATATTGTCGGTCTTGAGATGTAGTGTACAGTGTACCTATGTTGTTTGCTGCTATTGTGTTTCAAAGATTTATACTTCGATATCTGTAAGTATGAAAAATATCTAACTGTGTTACCACAAAATTGAAACAATGGTTCAGATGTTACCAGTCACTGTTGTATACGTTTTCCACTCTAACAGGAATGAATAAATGATAATATAATGATAATAATAAATCAGTTGTGTGATATATGAATCTGTATAATACTAATAGTATAATATTTCAACACGCAGTAGATTATTTTTTTCCCCAATTTTGCAGTCTACTGGATGATCCATAGTTAGAATAGCCAGCAGGAATGTTTTAAAGGAATACTCTGGGATAATTACAATAATGATGACGTTTATGAAATGCTGTCAGTCATCACAGAAAACATGACTCCTTTTTCATGTGTAAGCACATGCCTAGTATGTAGTCTTTTATGTCTCAACAGGTTTTTATCTATTAGTGTGCTATCATAGTAAATATTTTTCACCATTAATTAGATTAGACTGTACAAAATCTATATTATCTATGCATTCGCATAAATGTCAAGATATGCTTTTGAGGAAAAAAAACATTACTGTTGTCAAATAGTTTTTTGTTCTTGAATAGATATAAAAAAAACATCATAAAACTAGTCCATACGATTTGTTCACTATTTTATTTTAAGTCTTTCGATTGACGTATCTTATACACACAAAGGCTGTATATATTTGATTTTAAAAATATATAATTCAAACAGTAATATTTAAAAGTACTGCTTTGTGTTTTAATATATTTTTGAGTGTAATTTATTCCTGTGATGGCAAAGCTACAATTTTTAGCAAGCCATTACTCCAGTCTTTGAGTAACACATGATTCTTCAGAAATTCTTGTAATATGCTGATTTATTAATAGTGATCAAATATTAATAATTGTACTCATTATTATCAATGTTATTATCAGCTGTTTCTTTTCTTAACATTTTTGTGGAAAGCGTGATACATTTTTTTTCAGGATTCTTTGCAGTCTTGGTGAGCACATGAGACTCAAAAACATTTTTAAAAATCTGTGCAGATTTCATATTATACATCTCAAAGCTGAACTTGCAGCCACCCTCACATTTATCTCAGCCCTGAATGACTGAGTGTGGATCATCACTTTCAAACATTACCTGTGAGTCTGTTCATGCTCTGCACCCCTCTGCTGTCTGCTTTTAGACAGATTTACTCACAGAGGATCAGCAAGCAGGTCACAGACCAGGCAAGACGTATTTTGCCTCTCTGTGGGAAGGAAGGGTTTTCTTTTTTCTTCTCATTTTAGTCATTATACTATACATCAAAAACCCTGCCTGATGTCTATAATAAATCATCATTATAACTGAAACTTCTTGAAAATACTTGAATAATTCCTACTATAGTCAACCATTGTTGTTTGGGCTATGAACAAACAATCAATTATACAGTGCAAATAAATACATAAATGGCCTTGTTCAGACAAAATTTAAATGATGATCAGTTTTGGGGGGAAAAAACCTGCGTTAGTATCCAACCCATTGCATAATGTGCTTTATGGCTTTACAACACTATGCAGATGTGTCGTTTAAGATTATGTTTGACATCTTCATATACAACCACATCCCATTTTTTTAAGGATAAAAATGGGCCAGCCACAGGAACTCTGACAGACATTCTTCATTTCCTTCATTAGTGAACTTTAGGAAACCCCCTCATCAGAATATGAGAAGAACCCTAAAGAGAAGGAGAGAAGACAAATATCTTTTCTAAAAATCAAACCAACACAAACCAAGACTATGCTACTGCTATAAATCTAGTTCATTTTGTCAGCTTTCACAATTAGCTTTGGATATACTAACTATTGATACTAAATAACTATTGTTTTGCATCATGTATATGCCACAGTTTTACTAAAGAACATCTTCAAAGCATGTTTTTATCTGAGTGTGTAATCTGTAAGTGAGTGAAAGACATTCAGTAGTTTTCTCTATTCATCTGTTCCAGTCATGGGACTTTTCTCTGATCATTCCCCATATTTATGACCATCAGTGGGGAAAAGTAATGGTGGTAAATACACTACAAAAAAACGCTGATCGTAAGGTTTGATTCATACCAGGTCCCAGAATACATTTTAACAGATCTCACATTAACATTGATCCTACTGAATGTAACATAGATGAATTTAAATATATATGTAACCCACAATCCATCTCCGTATGTGGGAGAGTCTTGTGAATTACACACACACACACACACACACACACACACACACACACACACACACACATATACATATATACACTACTGGTCAAAAATTATTATTGAATACATTTTGAGCACCAAATCAGCATGTTAGAATGATTTCTGAATGAAACTGAAGACTGGAATAATGGCTGCTGAAAATTCAGCTTTGCCATCACAGGAATAAATTACTTTTTTTAAATATATTACAATTTGAAAACAGTAATTTTAAATTTCTTTTACTGTATTTTAGTAATGCAGCCTTTGTGAGCATAAGAGACTTTTATTCCATAGACTCTAAAATGTCAATGAATATTAGACAGGTAGGGTTTGTTTTGTATTTAGTAACATTACTTTGTTCTACAAATGATCGGATGAGTAGAAAACTCACATGAATGAAATAGATGAATATGCAATAATATATTTTTTCTGCCAACATTCCGTGCATTTTCAGCAGTGTGTATTTCATAGCAGTTAAAGTGAAAGCTACCTTAAAGATGTTCACAAGATAAGCAAGACTAATTATGAATTCGTCATGACAACAGTGACGACAGGGCAAGACTCTTTGTTGGGTAAGTGGATATAAATGTAATCCTGTGATTAAGACAGGCCTGCAGGAAACCCCTGCTGATACTAATCTTTCAATTGCATTGTTGAGGTTTAAGCAGATAAAGTCAATCAAAAATGGAAAATCACATACAGAGTGTTTCATTGGGCCACATCCCAGCATTCCCAGCATAACATTCACATTAAAGTGATAAAAATGTCATTTGTGAATGTTCAAATGTTTTAAAAATGTTTTTTTTTTCCCTAGGTTTTGCAAACATTAACTGAAGATTCACTTCTCTGAACATTCTGAAGTAAGCAGTAACATTCAAAAAATGTTACATGAACGACGTATGAATAATGCTTTTGTGCTAACGTTTTGAGAACATTATTAAAGACCAGCTAACTTTGAACAAACATTTTAAAGGAATGTTTGTTCAGAACTTTAAGAGAACCTTGCCAGAACGTTAGCCAAAGTTCTGACGTTCTCTGATAGCTGGGAACACACTAATAAGAGTTTAATAAAATCATTCATTACAGGTTGATTATGAGTGACAGTTAAAAGGACTAGCTACTTCCTGGGCCTGAGAAAGAATCAGCGATTCATTATGTATACAGATCCACACTCACACGTACGCATAATCCTTGTCCACATCGCCTGTGGTCATTTCCACCATGTGACATGACCCTTCTTTGCTTTGCTTGGTTTTGCTGAGCCTCTGCCCTCACCCAACCCCCCATCCTGGCTTTTTCCTCATGTAGATCAATGGAATGTCCTTGGGATGGCCAGAGCTCTGCAGCTGAGTGTGGGCAGCCTCCACTACCCCTAATCCCAGCCATAATAATGGGGTCAAAGGGTCCCTCCCAAAGCCCTGTCTTTCAGCTTGGCATCCCACTGCTTTATTGGGCAGCCTGCATCTGGAGCCTAAGCCCCACCGTGAAGCTTCCTCCCTTGTCACAAGAGCCACCCCAGCACCCCATCATACGTGCCCATAAATGCGCACAAAAGCCAGGCCTACATGTTGTAGCTATCTATTACAGGAGGGGCCCTCAGGAGGGGTAACATCGATTACAAAAAGGTTGAGAATGATTTCATAGGTTCAGGTGTGGGGGGAAATTAGCATGTACTGTTGAATTAATGAGAAATAATGGTATACAAAGGGACCTTCATGTCCTAGAACCTGTTTACCAACCTTTTTGTCTTACATACACCCACGACTTCATCAATAATGCTCAATCATCCCTTCACTGACACCAAACCAGATTTGTGTTCCTCTTAAGGAACATTATGCTGCTCAGTATCATTTAGGGTTATCAGTCTAAAGTATATTTTTCCTCAGAAAGGAGCTGGACAAACATGGGATCAATCACGATACTTTATTTAAATTGAATGACAGCCCTAGTATTGAATTGTAATTTCTGTTTGAAATCAAATCAATTAAAAAACACACAAAAACAGAATAATAATAAAATACAAAAAGATGCTAGTAACATTATAATTAAAAAGATAAATGATATGGAAAAATCAAATCAAATCAAATCAAATCGAATCAAGCCTTCAGATTTTTCCGGGAAGAATTTGATCCATATTAATTTACTTCTAGAATCAAACAGTCAGTGGTCATTTAGATAAGAAACAATGAAATATTACAAGAATATAATATGGGATGACAAACATGACTGCAGAAAAAAGAAAAAAGAAATCTAATTCCCAAAATTAAGTACTTGTAATTAGATTAAATTACATTTTAAAATACTCCTAACCAGACTACAGTTACTTTTTTTATTGATTACGTGACTACATATTATTTACACAATTTTAATAAATTATTCATAACTGATTCTCCCTTAATTACTCTTTTTAATCTTTTAAATGTTCCTTTCTCCTGCAGTACCTTTACAAACCCTAGCTTGTGAAACCTTGATGTAATGTAACGTTTGCACTTCATATTGTTAATTACAAAGAATATAATATACTTTCTTACTCTTTGTATTTTTATATCAATATGGTAAAAGATTATCCTATTTAAATCAATGTGATAGGTCAAAAGTAATCTAAAAGTAGTCTGATTATATTACCTAAAATGTGTAGTGTAATGGATTACGTTACTAACTACAATTTTTGTCGTATAATTTGGAATCAGTAACAGACTACAATTTATAAGTAACCTACTGAGCTATACGTGCTGAATATGTACTACTTTAAAAGTCAATGCCCTGCCCAACCCCGCCCCCTCGCCACATAAGCCCCGCCCCTCTAGAGTGTTCTCAGGCGGAAGTGCGCTCTAGGCT
>JAUZSZ010000123.1:7586511-7597315 GCA_034780575.1 Labeobarbus marequensis | reverse complement strand
ACTGCATTCTCTGGTTTCTCTAATGGCTTCATTCACCCACTTTAGCTCCCCTTTGTATGTACGCATGAGTGTATGTTCATTCGTTTGTTTGTTTAGATTAGTTATGTGTGTTAGCATTTAGTTAATAAAAGTTGTGTGCACAAATTACATGAGTTTCTGGTTCTGCCTTGCAAATTAATGTCTCTTTACAATTTCGACCCTTGCTACATGCTCTTGTAGCAGGCCCGACTCTCACGGCCTGACTACCCCTCTGTGTTGTGTAGTGTGAAATAAACACTAGAGTCACGCCGGTTTCACACCGCACGTGTAAGCGGCGCATATGCAGAGCAGGAGCAGTGCATGCCCATTGTGCTTTCATACTGGCAGCATTTGTCGCGCACAGCTGAAGCGCGGCTTGTGCTGCATGCAATACAGATGAGTATCGTCATTTCTGTCATATTTTCCAGCGTTCTCCTCCGAACATTGTGTCATGTGCTTTGATGTATGATATGGCCAGCATACTCTGTGATGCGACTGTGTCTCCTTCCCCTCTGTCCCACACACATACAGTATGTAAATAATATATTATATATAGGTACTAGTTTACACGATAAACTTGAGCCAAGTTAAGATGTGTATACAAAAAAAATTGTCGACCCTGTCTGGAAAAATTATGTCTGACTCTTCTCACATTTTGTATGAGGAATTTTTGCCATAGCAGAAGAGTTGCATAATAGATTGAATTGGCTATGTTACGTCAATCTTGTGTATCAGTCTGTAAAATTAATAAATCAGAATCGGGGGTCCAAATTGACCTCTGGGCTCTGGAAAATAAAGACTCACTATATTCTAATGCACTGTAGACGTGTCATGTATAAACAGTGTTGTTGTTGTTTTTTGTATTAAGGTGCGTATATTGTATTGTTTTTAGAAATATCGACGTGAACTGATATGAGAGACGCTGTGAGAGCCAAGAACATTTTTGGAAAGAATTCCAAAAGTAAAGTGTAAATGGATTGAATAATTGAATTGAAAAACTAATATTAAAGCTGACAAATGCCTCTAGTTTTATTAATTTAACAGACCTTTGAAGTTTGGACAACAACTCGTGGAAGTGATGTGTTTTCGTGCGTTTTATTTTTTTATATGGTGATTGTGAAACACGAAACATCACTTACATGATTTTATGGTGAAATTTATTATTTTTAATGTTAATCGGGTCAGTTTTGATCAAGAAAAATGCACTGTGACTTTAACTCAGCGTAAGCGGCGCAGCAAAAACAGACTCGGCGCCGAAACGATCGCGGCACTGCCGCTTCTGCTCTGCTCCTGCTCCGCCTCTGTGTGCGGTGTGAATGCTCTAATCTGTTAACATGGGCGCCGAAAAAAATATGCGCTGCTTACGCCCTGCTTACGCGTGCAGTGTGAAACCGGCGTAAGGTGTATTTTGCATAGTACCACTTCTTGGAATCAAAAATGTAAATGATGATAGTGTACTAATCTCACATGAAAACAAAAAAGAAATGCGCTCAGATTGGAATGGGGATCCATTTATTTTCTTTTTGAAGCATATATGGGTGGTTTTTAACTGTGTACCTGTTTTCAAGGGTCCTGGATGCTCTGCGATATTTGAACTGTTGAGGAGTTTAACAGCTTTACGATAATTTCCCCTCAAATACTCAAAATTACTCTTCAGGAAGAGCGAAGGCGCAGACTGAGGGAGAAATGTATAAATACAGTCAACCAACAAAAGCTACATTACAAGTGTATTACATGAGTATGTAATGTGTGTGTGTATGTATGTAATGTGTAAATCAGGTGATTGTGAATCTACTCACATTTGCAGATGTGTTCATCACAGATTTGATTTCCCGTTTACAGGCCTTCAGTGATTTCATCTGGATATAGGCTCGTACTTTATACTGCAAACACACATATCCCAAACAAATTTGCAAGTTGCTAGCTTATCAGTATATATTAAAGCATTTTAGATTCAGAGTTAGTTTTGAACAGGTGAACGCAGCACAAATCTATTACAAACCTTGATTATTTCAAGTTATGTTAAATCTGTGTGCTGTAAATTGGCACCAGGCACTGATCTTCAACATTCATTATGCTCACTGCTCTCACCTGGTGCATCTTTGATTTAGCTGCCTCGATCATAGCTGTGAACTCTGCTTTCATAGAAGTAGATTCCTTGTTTGTGCTGTTGGTGCTCTGTAAATGACGCATAATCCAAAAGGTTAAAAGTCAAGAGAACAGCATCTAGAGCAACAACTCTCAATTTATCATCACACAAAACTGGCATATTAACCCATTCTTTACTTTCTAGATCTTGGCCTGGTGAGCTACAGCCAGGGGCCTAATTTTACAAACACTACAATCCAAAATGCTTTCTATCACTTTGGCAGACCAACATATAATCAGGTACACTTCTGTTTAAAAGTTTGAAAGCAGTAAGATTAATATTTGAAAGAAATTGTTACATTTATTAAGCAAGGATACAATAAATTGATCGGTTAACACTTTACATTAGGGAACTCTATTAACTAGTTGCTTTCTAGCATGCATATTACTAGCATATTGGCTGTTTATCAGTACTTATAAAGCACATATTGATGTCTTATTCTGCATGACCATATTCTGGATCCCCTAACTTGACCCAATACCTAAACATACACCTACTACAACAGCTACTGTGCTTACTATCATTATGCAGTTTATTGAGGGAAAACTGTTATTAAGTGGAATGTGTGTTCCATAATCTAAAGTGTTACCAACTGATCAAATGTGATAGAAAAATCTGTTACAAAAACTATTTTTATTTAATTGAAATTATTTGAACTTTGTTTCTCAATAACCCTGGAAATAAAATATCATGGTTTCCAAAAAAAAAACACGTTCTCATCACTGACATGTTTCTTCAGTACTAGGTTAGTACATTAGAATGATTTCTAAAGGATGTGAAGAATATGAAGATCTTGAAGACTGGAGATGGAATACATTTTGAAATATATTAAAACAGAAAAAGATTATTTTAAATTGCAATAATATTATTTATTAATATTTAGGGTTTTACTGTTTGTTTGATCAAATAAATAGCCTTACTGAGCATAAGATGCTTTTTTTCAAAAACAAGCACAAAAAAACAACTATAAAATAAATCATATTAATACATAATTAAAAATCTTACTGACCCCAAACTTTTGAAAGGAAGTAAATTTGGCACATTACATAGCATTCTCATGGTAAATAATGCTAATAGAGATAACTACAATATATCTGTTTTTTTTTTTTGTTTGTTTGTTTTTTAAGATAACAACAATGAAGGATAAAAATAGAGCGATTTAGGAGAGGTTAAAATGCACTTTGTGCAAGTTTTTATTACAGATGTAATAACACCAAATTCTAGTGAGAACAAAACAGGGCGAAACAATCAAAAATAAAAATGATTCGAAACAGCCAAGTATCTCTCACCTCTCCTTTGCCATTTTTGCTGTTCCCATCCTTCACAGTGAGCTTCTCCAGCACAGCCAGCAGGTGCAGTGCCTTCTCTGGCTGGAAGGTGAGCAGGTATAGATCCACCAACAAGAAACAAACGGCCTGAGCAAACTTTTCTTCTAGGACAGAGAAACCCATCAAGCCGTGCCACACTATTGCACCAGACCAGTTAAAACACTTAATGCTTTTGGTACTAGTCCAGGTGCAGATTAAAAAAAAAAACAACAACTCATTTCTCAACACTATGCAAGAAATTTTCATTTGCATCCTCAAACATACCAAAAGGTTCAAGAAACTGGTAGAGCTTCTCCCCAGTGGATATAGCTTCTGAATACTGTCGCATATGGTAATGAATCACTGCTTGATTGTAGTAGAGGATACTGTTCTCAACATCATCCAAACCATCAATATCATCCACAGCTGTGTGCATCTGCAAACAACATTCAATTAGCATCAGTACCCCAATGACAAGGCTTATGATAATGAGAATGATTCAATATGTAATGTCAAACCTGATTCTTCAAGGTCATTAACGTCTGCTTCAGGGTGCTGGTTGTTGTCTGCCCACTTTTATAAAACTCAGTGATCGCTTTATTCATTGTAATCTTGTAGTCCTCTTTGTTAAGCTCCTGAAGGCTGTCAAGACGTTTCAGGGACTCGTCATAGCTTCCAGCCTAAAGAAACATCACGTTATAGCGTCAACAACGACAGCCGGAAACAACCATGGATACAATCGCCTGCTCAGATTATAGTCATTTACCTTAAAGGCCTCAAAAGCATTGGATGCCATCTCCTTCTCCTGATCTGAGACCCCAGGGGAGGAAATGCTGTCATGTTTCATGTCACCACCTTGATCTTGAGATGGAAGAGAAGCAGTTAACAGATGACAGATATTTGACTCAAATCATGCAGTACCTACTGACAGCATCAAAACTACACCTTCAACAAATATAGCTAAACTTTCATAACAAATATACTTTATACTTTGTAATTGTAGCTAAAATAAAATGAGTTCAACAACCTATCTGTCAAAAAAGGGAAAATCTTGATATGTTTAAAGCATTCCTTGCAGCATTTTGATTATGTATTGCATGTAACAATGCAATCAGCATTAGGCCAGTTCATTCAACGCAGTTAGCTATCTATGTGGGGCTCTTTACTCATTATTACCCAAATTGCACATTTTTAACCTAATAAGATACATGTATACGAATATAATTACTAAACAAGTATTTGTTGGTGGAAAATCATCTGTTTACATTCCCGGTTGTGCTCAATAACATCTGCAGTGTTTATCAGACTGATTGAATATTACACACTCCGCTCACCTGAGCCTGTTTCAGCCATTCCTTCAAATATATGGACGTTAATTCACTTTTACAAGAGGTAAAGATGTAAGTTAATTCCACTATTTGACTATCCAGAGAGAAAAGGTGAAGGTGTGTCTCTCCACTCCAGATTCAGAACTCCGCCATGAATATTACCCACAAACCGCCGCGCGAGTGTTTATTTTAAACCAGCATTCATGTGTGCGATCGCCACCGAGCGGTTTGGAGGATGAAATGTAGCTAACTGCTGCTCGTGCTCGCTTAACGAATGACATTTTCGATGAAAAAAAAATATAAAACTAATACTAACTACGAATGAAAGAAAGCTGGTTGAACCTAATCAAAAGTCTATATTGTTTCAGCAGTCTATTACAGTTTTTAATGCCATAAACACAAAAAGCCTTGCAGTGAGCTTTGTTTACGGATGAAAAATTTGCCAAACATAATAATAATATGCTTCATAAAGGGCTGTGCAAAGATGGGTGGTTTATTTAAATGGGAATATGAATTTGACCAACATTTCTGAACAAATTCAAAAGAATAGAAAGAATGTATGTATGTGCACATTGTTAAATTAACAAGGTACGATATGCGCTATATTATAAAGTGGACTTCTTTGGTCTAGTTGGAAATAAAGTAGGCTATATGTGGGGTATTGCTTAACACTTTCAGATTCGATTTGTTCGGTCATACCTGTGGGCTGATTTTCCATGAGTTCCCTCAGAAAGAAAGAGACATCATCTCACTTTCAACTGCTTTTTTCTTCACATGTGCAAATATTTGCATGAGCATAAGAAAGATTCAACAAAGAAAAACTGAACAAGTTTCACAGATATATGACAAATAGAAATGTAATAGGTTAATGAGGCCCTGGTGTGGCCACTAGCTGCTTTAAGTACTCCAGTGCAGTGCGTCTCATCAGCATGGACTGCACCAGATGTTACTCCACTCTTCCTCCAAAGCACCTAGGTTCCCCAACATTTCTGCATCTTCACGTGAATGGGCCCTGGGCATCTTTCCTCTGTGGCTGGTGGCATAAAATGCTTCATGCTAAAAAAAAAAATGCTTAACATGTTTTCTTTAAGACCGGTCATAAATTAAGACTCATTATCCATTATCCTTAACAGCGACTTCCATATGAGGGGAAAAAGTACCATGGAAGTCAATGGGAACCATCATTTGTTTAGTTACATTCTTTAAGATATCTTCTATTGTGTTCAGCAGAAGAAAGAAGGGATGATGTATTTTTGTTGGCCAAAACAAGGAAACGAGTTAGCACTGGCTACATTGTTTTCTATGCCATAAAATACACCAGTAATACCCCCTTGTGATTTTTTTTTTTTTTTTACTTTGTATACTTGTTTTGAAAACGACAGCTGCTAACAAGTGGCTAAAAGACACTAAAGAGATTGTCAGGGACATTAAATGTCACCAAACAGGTCAACTTTCACAGCCTCATTGTGATTATAATCGTGCTCTTGCAAACTATACTACAGTAACTCAAACTTTCAGGATTTTTTTTTTTTTTAATAAAGATTGAAAGAATTGTCAAAGCACAATAGCAGTGACGCTGAAGTTATGCAACCTTTTTTCTGCAATAAGAAAAAAATGTAGAGTGAACCAGTGTGATGCTAACTGTCAGGTTGGCCTTTAAAACAAGTCATTACTGCTGCACTCAATTGCTTTAAAGTTGTTTGGTTTTTACTGATTTTTTTTTCATTCATCAGCTGGAAAGAATCACACTGAAAGTCATTTCAACTAGGGCCTACTTTGTTTCTCGTTATCATGCATCCAACCATGCAAAAACTAATTTCAAGTAGGTAGCACTCCAACTATTACACCTTTAATCAAGTCTTTGAGTTTGGCCTCATCACATTCCTGCATTTGACTTCCCTCTTGGCTCACCCACTCTGAGGTAATGAACATCCAAGCTCTCCAGCACAACAACTTTGGAATGTTTTTAAAAAGACACGAGGTTAAATGTCACAAGTATTGATAAAATAATCTGAATCTGACTGGACCCAATTAATAGAAGGATTATTACTGAAAACAGATCTGCAGCATACATCTTTTGGTTACACCGAGACTCACTTTCCTTCACAAAGGCCTTAGAACATATCTGAAATTCATGCAGAAACCACTAGATGTCAACAGAATCAAATAAATTTGACCACTGTGTCTGTCCACTGTTATATATAAATAAATAAAAAAGCCATGAGAAATTCTGTACAATAATTTTACCACAGGTGTGTACTTAGGAAAGACGTGATTCTAGACGTGACAGTTTCTCTGCTATGTATTTCATTAGTTTATAGACTAGTTAGTATAGCCATTAAGTGTGGAATTCATTCATTTAAAAGTGTGGATTCTTAAATTGCTATGGTATGCTAATATTTTACAAAATGCAAATGAAAAAGTGGAGAGCAGAGCATTTAAGTCACGCATTGAACACCAAACTGACAGGGGCAGCTCCGGTGGAGAACAGTGATTGGAGGGTTCCTCAAATCCTTTACTGGAGGGCCACTGCCTTTCAGAGTTTAGCTCAAACCCTGATCAAGCTTACCTGTGATTTCCTAGCGATGCTGTAAACTTTGTTTAGCTTGCACAGTTGTGTTTAATCAGGGTTGGAGGGCCAATGCAAGATTTGAGGAACCTTGATGTAAACCTTCAGATGACGCACAGCTCATATCTGCGTCTCTGTAAGTTACAAAACCACACATGAAAACCTGCACATGTTAGTCATGTGTTTGTGCACTAGAGTGGGTCTCTTGTACTGTTTCACATGACAGACAACAAGTTGTCCAGTCTGGTTCCCTTCACACAGTGCAGGTTTTCCGAGAATGCAGTTGTAAATGCAATCCTGAAAATTTGTGTGAGTTAGGTTGTAGAATAAGGTTGTCACTTTCGTAAATAACCATACTGTGAGTTAGTGTAACCGTATTAAAGATTCAAATACAGAACTAACTGTGTGAACATGGCCTTAGTTTCAAGTTACATCAATACTGTTACAGTATAAATTCAATTGGGGTTTTGAAAATAGAATCGGAGTTACGGGATGTGGATGTTGCTGCGTTCACCGCAGGCGAGTTGGGAGCTGGAGCTTCTGCTAAGGTGTCGGCTGCTAGTATTAGTAGAGAAACTGAGACCGATTCTTATTTTAATGCATTTGAGCATATAGCTGTTGCTTTGCAGTGGCCAAGGGAGAGCTGGTCTTTCTTGCTCCAATGCAAATTGACTGGTAAAGCGCAGGAGATCTGTGTGTCTTTGTCTATTGAGGCGAGTCTAGATTACGATGTCTTGAAGGCCTCCGTTCTGAGAAACTATGAGTTGGTCCCCGAGGCTTACCATGAAATACCATAATCATGTAAGAGCCGCCAATCAGTTGAGTTTGCCCGTGAAAAGGGAACTTTGTTTGATAAGTGATGTCATTCCAGCAAAGTAACTAATTTTGAACGACTTTGTGAGCTTGTGTTGTTGGAGGATTTTAAGAACACGTTGTCAGATAAGATTGTTGTACATCTGAATGAGCAAAAGGTAAATACGCTCGCGCAATCAGCGGTTTCTGCTGATGAGTTTGTATTGATTCATAAAAATGTTTTCGTTCCGTCTGTGAGCTGTGAATCCTCCCAATCTGGACTAGAAAAGAGCCCAAAACATGTTAAAACGACTCCGTTGAGTCCTAGTCAACCATGCGAGTGTTTCTATTGTTATGAGACTGGCCATCTCATTGCTGTTTGTCCAGTTCTGAGAAGAAAAAGTATTTAAATTTTTATTTATTTATTTTGCAAGGTTAACTATGTTGATTTATTTTCTAGACTGATTTTGTTTGTTGGTTTGGGCCTTGGGTCTCTCTGAAGGCCAGTACTACTCAATGACTGTTTTTCCTCATCTCTTAAATAAATTTAAAACATCAATTTATGGTGTTTTCGTTTGTTTCATTTTTGGTCTGACGGATGAGAGTCTTTGATATTCTTTATTGCGTCTTACCCCTAGCGGACGTAATAATATACTGAATATAATTGTCACCAAACAAATATACTGTCCCAAATTAGATGTTGTGTCTCATTTCAATGTTGCATGTTCCAGAGGTTTCGTTTGTCTTCTTCATGTGTCCTACATGTGTCAAACTCCAGTCCTGGAGAGCCACTGTCCTGCTGAGTATAGCTCCAACCAGCTCCAAAACATCCCTGTTGAAAAAAACAGTATATGCATATGCATAGGACCAGCTTAGGACCAGCACATGACCAGCTTAAACCAGCTCAAACCAGCTGGCATGCTTCAAAACATACCTAACCAGCATATGCTGTTTTTTTTTTTTCAACAAGGACCTGCATGGAAGTTTCTGGTAATCCTAAAGGCTTTGATTAGTTGTTTCAGGTGTATTTAATTAGGGTTGGAGCTAAACTCTGCAGGACTGTGGCCCTTCAGGAACTGAATTTGACATCCCTGATGTAGGCTAAGTAATTTCAGAAAAGCTCTCCAAATACGCCCTTCAAATGTGACTTTACTTTACAGGGATAGGCAGATTCAGAATATCCTTGGTCGACCGTTGGTCTACTATTCTAACTACGAGTGGGATTGAGATGCCATGTCATAATGCAGTGGGAACAGGTCAGTGGACATGTGGTCTGAAGCCCTATAAAATCACACCAATTAATTGGCTGATGGTGCAAAAGCTATTCCCACAAAAGGCTGCATCACAGCTCCTACATAGGTATGCTATTCCCACTCGGGGAACAAGGGTTACACCAATAACCCAGATGTTCCCTTTCATAGGAACTCAACATTGCATCATAATACAATAGGAATTATATACCATCACAGCATGCAAACAACAGACATACCCTTAAGCTGAACATGTCGTAGTCAAACTGTAGATGGAGCTCTGATGCCAGGGACAGCAGTGACAACAGAAAGAATCAAAGGGGACAATACAACATTTCACTCAACATAACAGGTCCACCTTCGCTCTGTCGAAAAGAAACTTCCAAAACTGCTTCACAATCTGAGGTTCAGTTGCCACTCTTCTAGCAAAAGATCCTGCCTGGACAGGTGATCCTCCCCTGTGTTAACAGGAATGGCTCTCATTAAACAAAAGCCCAAAGAAGAGTGCAACAAGCCAATGGTAACATCAGGTGGCCCTCACAGACAACACCCAAACCCAGGGAGGAGGTATCTGTCATAATAACTTTACAACAGCAAACCTGCTCTAGAGGAACAACTGACTGCAGAAAATGAGTCAGATTTGATGGAAACAGGGCCTGCTAACAAGCACACATCACTCTGAATATGAATGCCCTGCATATACATTCATATGCATATGCAATTTGGTGAATATGTACAACATACCAGATCTGTGACACCTTGATGCATGTGCTTCATCCACCATCTCAGGATGATGGATGGCCACATAGTGTCTCATAGCTGCATTCAGCGGAAGTTTCCAATTTTTCACTCTCACTGCAGATTCCTACTTGGCCCAGAGTATTCAACTGCTCACCAAGGAGCAATCTGAATTCAAGGAGCTTCAGTGGTTCCTTTCCCAGAAGCTGGAGCTAAACACTGCTGGACAGTGGCTCTCAAGGAACAAGTCTGGACACTTCTGGTGAAGGAGTAACGCGAGCTGAAAGTTATGCTGGGGAATAGATTTATTTCTGTCAAAAATGGGAGCCTTTCAAAAAGCTTGCAATCCAGGTTGTCTGTACATTGATTTTCAGTGAAAAATAAAAGATAAAAAAGAAGAATATGAAGGAGAGATGGTTGCTTGCAGAAGCTTTGCATGCTGATGTTTTGTTGCAGATCTGTAACAAAACCTGATCAAATCAGCTTGACCCTTCAGAGGTGTTGTGTCACGGCTGAAAATAAAGACGGAAGCAAGAATGCAGGTATACGTAGTTTAATCGTGAATCGAGAATCGGGAGTCAGAATCAGGACAGACAACAATAAAGTCAATATCACGGTGACACAGGGACAAGATGGGCAGCGTGCTGGTGAGA
>JAUZSZ010000123.1:7526145-7544069 GCA_034780575.1 Labeobarbus marequensis | reverse complement strand
CTATCTATCTATCTATCTATCTATCTATCTATCTATCTATCTATCTATATTTTGGACTCAGTGACTCAGTATAATAACTGTATTGAAAAATGGAAGGGAACCATCTCTTAAAAACAAAAACAACATACCGTATATCATCCAGATGTCCAAAAGCTTGTGTTCCCATTCAGATTTGATGAAAAGAAGGACAAAAGGAGAACAAAAGTTGAACAGAAAGATAGGGGAAGAGATTGTAAGATAGATGTCTTAGTCATTCACAAAGAATAGGATTATGCAGAGGGCAAAATGTCAGATAACGTTGGAATTTGCCTTTAGGTTCCATGTTTAATGTGGATTAGAAATCCTCTGAGCTTTTTTCATTCCACAATATGAATGCTAATGAAGAAAAAGGGCTATGTGCAACACAAGGCAGGGAAAATGTAAACCTTTATTCACTCTCATATCATTTATCAACACATGAATCTCAAAGTGATTGTGTGGTCTGAAGAATATACCAAATGAGTCATATTGATTAATTTTCCACTGCCATGAAAAGTATCGTTTTGGTTTTTGAAAGTTTTGACCCCACAGACTATAACATGGATAAAGACAACCGAAACGTGTTCAAAATATCTTCTTTTGTGTTCTGCAGAAGAAAAAAAGCTACATGATTTCGGAACAGCATGACAGTGAGTGAAATATCATATAATAAATCATGTAGGAATATAGAAATTTTACTTTAAATGTGGATTTGTAAACAAGTTGTAGGTGTTAGATTTTCCACATGCAGGTCATAGATACAAGTTCAGGGGGTTGCAGAAGAGACCCAGTGCTTTCACAATGAGATCAATACAGTGTCTCTGCACTATTAGCATCATCTCTGCACTGATAATCGCTGCAAATCTGCTTCCTGTCGCTTCTACAGCTTCTACTGTCTTCATTTGCTTAACATTGTTAGACTCATTGTTTTTCATTCCCAGAAACATTACAGAAGCCACAACAGTAATGCATTCTGTTCACAGTAATTCTATTCTATTCATGTGTTGTAATGTGCCTAATGGGTGTTTGTGTGTTACTGAATCAATCTCATAGAAGCAATTACTTGCAACTGATTTTCTTAGTATATGAGCTAATATGCGGGGCGCCAAATGTAACCATATTACACTGATTTTGTGAAGTGAATGAATTGTGTGACACGGAATGCAGTATTTGATGACCAAAGTTCTACTTTTATTTCTTACACAAAAAGACAAACACCAGTTGCATTTCATCAAGTGAAAAATAATGTCAGCACTTGCATTTGTCTTTTGAGTTTGTCTAGATGTTTTTGTGATTCTTTTCATTTAATACATTTAATACATTCATTTTATTGATTAACAATGTCACAAAATGTATTTAGTCTGCAAAATGCTACTGTAATTGTCTTCTTGATAAAATATGCATTTCTTCCACAAAAGACTACATTTCTTCCTGAAAGATACATGTTTTTCAATGCTTTTTCAACATATAGGAATATTTCCTGTGAATGTGTAATACTTCTCATTCATCAACCGCTATAGGTAAATAACTATAGAAGAATAACAAAGTGCAGTAAATGGTAACACAATTTTCAGTACAAAACCAGTATATTTATTAGTACAAAAATTAAAATAGAGGTTAGAGATTTGAAACCAGGTTACATCAACATACTGTAATACAGGTTTAATAACAGTATAATATATGGATAATAATTTAATGGATAAAATGCATTTTGTAATGTTGCCATGTTACCATCTTCTGCCATTTTGGAGAGTGCCCCAGAACATAATCGAAATAATCAGTGTAGTTTACATTCAGTAGAAAGCGTGCGCATGCTGAATGTATACAACGCTGATAACGCTGATTATGTTCTGGGTCAGTCAGCTGTTTTCTGTAACACAAGCACATTTCTAACATTCTTAGAATTACATTTTGGTCCTGTTTCAGCATTTTGGCTGATTCCAACAATAATCTGGTATTCTGGTTTGTACGGCTCATTAATCAGTCACTTCCTCACTATCATTAGAACTGCTCTCTTCTAGTGTCTTTCTATGGCTATGAAGATCTAGTCTAGCCCTCATACTTTGCCTGTAGACATCAACCCAGAAGCCTCTGAGGGATCCTTGTGGCAAAAGGGCAGGTGGTGACAATGAGGCTGCTGTTTCTCTGACTCACACACTCAAAAGTAATTGCCACACTCGTACGCCAGCGTCCTTGTATCCACTTCAAATGATGGACTCTGCCATTGGATTATTTAATGAATCGTGTTGCCCTGTTTTCGTGGAGATTATTTTGGAGTGCTGGTTGCTCTGTAGAACTGAAGCTCATTGCTATTCATTATGCAGATGTTGTTCTGTTGAGATGCTGAGCGGAGATGCTTTAGGGGCCTGCAGCTTTGCCCAGGTTAACCCAAGAAATCAGAAAGACAAAATCTCATTAATACTATGTGTATAAAATTGTTTAGTGTGTGATTAATTTTGTGAACTAATTTAGTATCTAGAGGTTAGATATTTAGAACCTGGTTGCATCAACATAGTGTAATACAGGTTTAATAACAGTATAATATATGGATTATAATAGTGCTTTAGCAAGAACCCAAAACTATCAAAACTATAAGGTCAGTCATCTTGTGCATTTGGTGTCAGGTTATGGATATGACCCTAACTACACATAATGGTCTATGTTTGTGTAAGTTTTAAACTAGTAATCTAACCTGACTAGTAATCATTTTGGGAATGCCATTGATGGGAGACAATGCAATAGCCTTTAAAGTTGATCAATTTAAATGTCATTTAAAAATGGAAAAATAGAGTTCTACAACTACAATAAAACTAACAATTAACTAAAATCAAGGTTACATTAACATAGTGTCATATAGATGTAATAACAGATATGGATAATAATAAGAAACTACTTTAATAAGTACCCATAATTATACAGTAGCATAACTATAGGTTCAATCATCCTGTGCACTGGTTGTCAGGTTATGGAGATGATCATAACTACACATAATGGTCTATGTTTATGTAAGTTCTAAACAAGTAATCTGAACTGAACAGTAATCATTTCTTTAGATGGGAGACTATACAATAGACTTTAAAGCTGATCATCTTAGGTGCCCTCTAAAATCGAAAGACAGTGTTCTAAAACTACAATGAAAGTACGTAACGATCAACTGTAAAATATTAATCAACATTGTACAGAAGGTATTCTAAGAGTCTATTGCTTCCCAAAGTCTACGTGTACAGTTTTGAAAGCGAAATGCTGAGAAGTGTAGAGGTCCATCAACAATTTAAATCAGTTTTTCATCTTCATTATTTTTCTTCATCATCCCTACTCACATACTGAAACATTAACTGTGAATGTTGGAAGTTGTTATGATGTTCGTCACAGTTTGTCAGACATCTGGGATGCAGAATGGTTGTTCTTTGCAGAAGATGGCTTCAGTGTGCACATTATTGGAGCAGAATATTCATTCAGTGCTGTTCCCATGGAGGATATAAAATATACCAACCATCTGTCTGTGAACCTCTCTCAGAGAATTGTAAGATATATTTTAGCATTCCAGTTTCCTTGGTATTGATACTAAAATCAACATTCAGAATCGACTTTGAATTCACCCCTAAATCCAAAAAGAATAACCTTTCACCCAGTGAGATATCTTTGTTATAGTGTTCCAAACTGTTCTAATAATCCCTCGAGAGAAAACCATTTTAACTATTTATTATAAATCATTGTTCATTTGCATTGTTGAGTCTAGACTCTCAAACACAAGTGGATGTTTATACACACATCATTTTGAGGAGTACGTGGTCAAGTGTGCGAAATTGCAGAAAAAGAAAAAACCCACAGTGAAAACACACATAACTGCACTTTAAAATGAGACACGAAGCCTCATTGAGACTTGAAATGTTGCATCCTTTCCATTTATGACTCACAATTACATGCATCATTCAGTGACAATAGTTTCTTGATGATATAATGTTTTATTTAAATTGTTATAGAGACATGGTCTTTAATTCCAGTAAAACTAAAAGCTAATATATTTAAATACTCAAAACAAAACTCACACTTGCAATGTAACTACAATTTCAATTGATCACGATCACTCTGACCATTTATGGGACCAATTCTTACTATTAATTTATAGGTTTTTCCATCCATAATCTCTTAATTTGATGCTTATTAATAGTTAGTAAGGTTAGTTGTACTAATAAACAGCCAATATGCTGATATGCACTCTAATTTAATAACTAGTTAATAGTGAAAATTGGTGCCTAATCTAAACCCTTTTTTTTATTATTATTGTGCATACATATATTTGGGATAGTATATGCTATAGTGGTGTTCAAATGATTTGAGAGTTTGATTTTTTTTTATTACAGCAGTATGTTCTCACACCTGTGATGATGAACTCGGCAATGAATCATGATAGTAACTACAAAAAAATAAAAAATAAAATAAATAAATAAGTCTGTTCAGACACTTAAAAAAGTATAGGGTTTTGAAAAGTTTTCACTTTGATAGTAAATTTCATAAATCATTACAAAGATACAGCAAGTAGCACACTGAATTAAACATGAAATATTGAAGTAGTAAGACTAAAATTTTATTTTCTCGTAAAATGTGCTCCAGTAATCGTTGTTTTATTTAGAACGTTTAAAAATATGTGTTGACCTTGTATCTGGACTGTAATAGCCATGTCAGTTTCTTCTTTTTTATTGCTCAACCAGTTGAAAGTGCTGTGAAACATTTGTCAGGCAAAGGTAAATCCTAAGCTTAAAGGAGACATATACGCTTGAGGCCGACCGTGTGAGCAGGGCTATAGGTACTGCATTTACCTGCATCCTGATGATGGATTCAGTACTCTTAAAGACAGACTGAGTGGTTGCCTGAAGTCTTATAGAGAATTGTGAGTTACTTTCTCATAGCAGGGTGTTTAGTGGGTGTTCAGAATTCAGTGAGCAATGGATCGGCAGGGTCGGACAAATTTATCCATCTTGGTCCCAGCTGAGTGTTTTCTCTTTCTCTTTTTTTCTTTATTCTCTTTATTGTTATGTTCACTTTCTATTCTGTTAGGATCTTACATGTGCTGCAGATGTAGTATCTGCAAGTATCTGACTTTTTTTTTTTTTTTTTTACTTATATACTCTCGAAACCTCTTCTCAATGTTATGTAAGGGGTTGTTTAATTTCACTCAAAAATGAAAACTATGCCAAAATTAACTAATTTTGCTGCAAACTCTTACAACATTCTTTCTCATCAAACACAAAAAGTGGGGTTTAGCAGAATGACTGAGGATATCTTTATCCTCCATACAACGAAAAAATAAGCACCGTGTAATTATGACAGACCCACACACACCACCAAATAAAAAATCTCAAAAGAACAGCATTTAAAGAATCCTTCCATTATTTTCTTTCATTATTATGATATTTGTCTTTCCATTCTATCCTGCTATGACTATCAAGCTATACAAATGAAATGATGCGCATCTTTGCACATGCATTATAGCCTTTCTCCTTTTTTAGTCTTTTAAACACTGGTACAACCTTTGGAATTTTCTTCTTAGAGAGAAATACTGTAGTTATTGTAGTATATCATTATGTTCATACCAATAAGTTGGTTTAAAAAGGGCTTATTCTTTGCATAAGCAAAGTACTACACTACTATAAAAAAAATGTATGGTTCTCTTAAAATACATCATTTTGAGAAGAAGAAGTAGTAGAAGAGGAAGAAGAAAAGGGATGATTATATAAAATCCTTTGTGATTTAATAAAAACATACTTTTAATATATTAAACTGTATATCACAACAATATTAAATGATTTATTAATTAAGATCTATTGATCAGTTGTAATGATTTTTATTTTTTATTTTATTTTTTTTACTTTGCATGGTTTTTGTTCTGTGGTGGGTCGTTGATTGTATGTCTTGAGTAAAATCTGGGTACTGAAAAAAAACAGTGCAGTACACATTAAAGACATCAGCATCCATAACATCAAAATATGCATCCTATGGTCCATGGCCAAAGAGGGATGGAACCTTATTGGTGGGGGAGGAAACTCAGTTGTTGTGGAGGCTTGTGCATATTTGTAATTAGGATGGTCTGACCTCTGGAGATCCCTCGGTCCCCTTGAGTGACAATGTCACAATCTGTATCCTGTGAGAATACCCTGCTGCTCTCGGTTCTGCGTCAAGCTTGCGCAAATACACAACCTCATTCATATACACAGACAGTTGAATTGCGCCTGTCACTACGTGGGTCAAACAGAGCCAGCCCACTCAGAGTGCTATTTAAGGGCCTCTCTTGCACAGTGCAGCGAAGTTTCAGACACACACTTGTTCTGCAGTCAGCGTGTGTTCTCCATCTCTCTCTCCTCCTCCTCCTCTCTGCCAGAGTTTCACCTGAAGGTATGATCTAAATTTTTCTTATATTTGAATGGAGTGTTGCATGCATACAGTGTTGCATGTTTCTGTGTAAAATCACTTTTTTTTTTACACAGGCTACAGTTCTGTAAAATATTGTACAATATTGTATATTGTGTAATATGCAATATGGTTTTGAATTTTAGGTTGCAGATTTTAAATAAAAAAGAAGATATGAAGCGAGTGAATGAAATGCGCTAGTGATGCAGTTTCAACAGAAATTTCCATTTCAGTTCCTTTTGCTGTTGATTCTTGGCTTGAATCCAAGAGTTATTTAGGGTTATTAGTTTTTTAATATCTCTGCACCCAAAAAACAAACAAAAAAAACAAAACAAAAAACAAAAACAAACAAAAAACAACAACAAAAAAAATCATTGTTTGAAAGAAAGAAACTGTCATTAAGTCGAAATTTGGAACACAGAAATGAGTTAGATGGACCTCTTTGGCAAATGGGTTTTCTCTGAAACTGGTGAAATAAACAGAAAAAAAACAACAGTTGAGATCTACCAATGTTACACATTGCAGCCCAATTAGTTTGTATATCTGGTGTTTAATTAAAACATATTTACACTTTTTCTCTGTAACTGTGCTGTGTTTCGTGTCTTGAATGGAGGCAGGGAAGTCTCAGTCCTCTTTCTTTTAGCAATCTTTTTTATTTATTTTGATGGAGGATCTTTTAATGGAATTTAACATTTTGATATTTTTAAGTTTGATATAAAATCAGGTAAAATCAGTTCACTAGACTTAACATGAACTCTAGAATCTTTTTTACTCATTAAAGTGCATTTTGCAAAAGTTCATATGAATAGGATTTTAATGAAGCAATGTTGAAGCTCTAACGTACTTGTGTGTGTGTGTGTGTGTGTGTGTGTGTTTATTTCAGCCATGAACGCTGGAATCTGTGTGTGTGTGCTGCTGGCTGCCCTCTCCACCAGCAGTTGCCTTTCTCTCCCCACACACTCAGAAGATGGGGGTCAGTCTGATCTCGGGACCGTAGTGGAACACACACGCCACACCCGTGCAGCACCCTCCAGTGGACAACTCAGCCTGCTGTCCAAATCAGAGGATGATGAAGAACCCCGCAGCAGCTTGACTGAACTACTGGCCAGAATCATCTCCACCAAAGGTGGAGTTCACCTTTCAAATGACTATTTTATATTTACTGAACTTTTATAAATTGTCCCTAATGCATATTATGTTATACCATATATAAACTATGATTATTTCAATAGCATTTCAATCGCATTAACTTTGGTCAATTAGAGTTATATTTTCCTATTTGAGATTTCTATTGAATCTCTACTACAGCAACAGGAATTACATAATAATAATATAATAAATAATACTTCTACTAATGATTTATTTCTAGATTTGTATATAAATCGATAGACATGTAAGCAATTTCCAAAGGTTCCTGTGCTTAAATAAATTAATTAATATGTCTTTGTGTGTTTCATGCAGGTACATATCGCAGAAGCCCCTCTCCAAATAGCAGGTCCATGGGCAACAATCACAGAATAAAGGACAGAGATTACTTGGGATGGATGGATTTTGGCCGACGGAGCGCAGAGGAGTATGAATACTCCTCATAAGATCTTTTCAACAAATCACATGAATCAATCTGATTAGCCAATCATCTGTATAGAGTCACCCATTTTAATGTCAATCAAATCACAGTCTGAGAACTCGGTCTGATGTAAATTTGTTTGTACAATGGAGATAATGCAATATAATATAAATATATGTGTCCATCTATATATATTTATTTTGCAGAAAAAAACGAGTGAGAATGTAGTCTCAACTGCTTTTATTCTCATAACTCAAGTATATATGATTTTATCCTCACTTTAGACATATCACAGGTGTCTACGAATAAATCATTGCCTTAACTCACTCATCAGAAGTCTCATGGCTGTCGTAACTCATCATGTACTTGAAATGCAGAAAGAAAAATCATGTGGCATATAAATATCTAAGTTTGACCAGTATAATGTGCATTTTGGACCATTAAACAACACTAACAAATTACAATACAGAAAAAAAAAAACAAGAAGAAGAAAACTGGTAGATTAAGAAAAACTAAATCAACAGGCCATTTAGCTTTTAGCTTTTCTTAGCATGTAGCTTTGATTAATTATCTTAGCTGAATCCACCACAGCTCAGCGAAGCCATTTGTGTGGTGTTGAGGGACCAAGCTAACAGATTACAGTTAATGATCTTATTATGAAAGCTTTCTCTTATTTGCCCCCTGAAGCTGAACGGCTAGCATTACAGCACTAGCACCACGAGTAGCCTTCAAATCCAATTCTCTTCCCATTGCCTGAGGGACAGATTAGAGTTCAGGCAATAATACTCGATTCTGCTTTACCAGAGAGAACAGGGTAAGAGACGGAGATAGAAACACATGCAGGCGGTTAGACAGGGAGACGACGCTCCATGGTTTATTGCGCAAAACACTTGAGTTAGCACGTAATGGATGAATCGTAGGCTGATGATTGCAAGCGAATGAAGGGCTACACCAAACAAAAAGAGCCATTATGCCACAGGTGTGCCTTAGTGAAAGAGATTTCATTCTGTTAGACAATATAAAGTGAACCAATAAATGCACGCTTACACAGTGCCAAACATGAAAAGGTTTGCAACCAGGGCAATTAAATGTGTTCTGGCAATGCAGATACATTGTCTGAGCCAACTAGCCAATTCCCTTATTCCCTCCTGCTTCTTCACACATAGACAACTGCATCTTTGAAGTATTTTTTCACTGACTGATACTAAACAGTTTGGTTTTGCTTTATTGAACACAGGTAAGACAACTTTAAGTCCTATAATGCTAAATGGTTGTTTAGCAACTAGGCTGGCACTAAAATGTCACTTACTCCATTGTACCCAAATTTCCTGGATTATATAACAAGACATTAGTCATAACTAAGGAAAGAGCTGACATAATTAACTTACAATTCGCTTACTCTTTTGAAACATTTACTTAATTTAATTTAATGAATTATGATGACTGGCACGATGGATTATGATGACTGTATGCAATGAACTGAGATATTATTTGACAGAAATAGGGGTTAGGAGTGTGTTCAAATCCCTGATCTAAAGTACGAGCAATAATAATGTTGAATAGTTTGTCTCAGCAAGCACTGCTGAACAATTTTTAATATATATTTTTTTAGATGCTGTTAATGTATTCATATTCTGTTTTAAGCTAGAATCCCCATGACTGAATGCTAGGATTAGACAGTCTAGTGCAGGGGTACAAAATCCTGTTTCCAGCCCTGCTCCAACACACCTGTCTGTAATTATCTAGTGTTGCTGAATATCCTAATTAGCTGGTTTAGGTGTGCTTGATTGGGTTGGAGCTCAAATTTGCAGGAAGGCAGATCTCCAGGGACAGGATTGGGCATCTCTGATCTAGCATGGACAGCCCTCTGTGGTATCCCTGTGGTTTACATCAGTGGAGCAGACCTGGAGCATTGGTCTGAACTTAACCTTTTCTTCTTCAGTGCGTTTAGAGTTGGCTACTGATGAAAAAAAGACAAACTCATTAAGAGACAGGTAGGACCATAGGATTTTTTTTTTTTTTTTTTTTTGAATATCTGGAGGAAACATGTCTATGGTTGTTCCAATCTCTTAGATAAAGTTCTTACCTTGGAGCTCAGGAAACCAAGTCTGGAGCTTCTTCTTGAAGTCAGCCTTTTCTTCTTTAGTTGGTTTAGAGTTGGATAGGCTACTCCTGAAATAATAATAATAATTTTAAAAAAAAGATTAAATAATTAAGGCTACAATTGGTGGAAGAAATATATATTTACTGTATAACATGTCGCCGATCTATCCACAAGTTTAAGATTTAGAGAAAAGTAATTGTGGTCGCAGCACTGGCTGAAGTTCTTACTTTGGGGGTCTGGAAACCAGACCTGGAGCTTTGTCTTGAACTTTGCCTTTTCTTTCTTTGTCAGTTTAGAGTTGGCTACTGTTGAAATAATAAAAATAACAAAGTCTTTTAATATCAAGTCAATTATCAACCATCTTTCCAAATATCAACCATTACTCTGAATGTCTTGAGGAAAAGCACATTCCTCTCAATGTCTATGGTGATTGCAGCCTTGAGTAAAGGTCTTACCTTGGAGCTCAGGAAACCAGACCTGGAGTTTTTTGTTGAAGTCAGCCTTCTTCCTTTCAGTGGGATTAGGGTCAGCTACTTGTGCTATAAAAAAAGATAAAATCATTAAGAGACAATTAGTGGCAATAATCTACTGTCTAATATGTTGTGGATGTAACCACATATTCAAGATTTAGAGGAAACTGTATTGTTAGTTGTGGCACTGGTTGAAATTCTTACCTCTAATTTCAGGAAACCAGATCTTGAGTTTTTTCGTAAACTTCTCCTTCTCTTCCTCAGTCGATTTAAAGTTGGCTACTGGTGAAACAATTAAAAAAGTCATTTGGACAATTCTCAACCATTTTTCTGAATATCTGAGGGAAACATCTGGCCCTCTTAGCATCTATAGTGGCTGCAGCCTTGGATAAAGGTCTTACCTTGGAGGTCAGGAAACCAGATCTGGAGCTTTGTCCTGAACTTAATCTTCTCAGTGGGTTTAAACTCGGCTACTGGTGAAAAAAAAAAATAATACCAGTAAAATGGAATTATATCTTGGGTGAAAGTGTGTCCCACTTTGTCAGGTGGTCATGACCTTTGCTGATGTTCTTACTTAATATGCGTTGATGTTATGTACATTAAGAGAGTGGGTATATTGTGTATAGAGTTGGCTACAGGTAAAGATAAAAAAGAATAAAAATTAGTAACTGAAAATTCCATATTGATCAACTATTATTCCAATACCTTTGCTGATGTTCTTGCCTTGGACGTCAGGAAACCAGACCTGGAGCTTTTTATCAAACTCAGCCTTCTCATCTTCTGCTGGTTTAGAGTCAGCTACAGGTGAAGTACAAGTATCATTGTTTGATAAATAGTGACAATAATTTACTGCCTAACATGTTGTGTATGCAACTGCATAGTCAAGATTAAGAGAAAACTATTTATTGTGGCCCTGGACAAAGTTTTTTACCTTGGAATTCAGGAAACCAGACCTCGAGCTTTATCATGAACTGAGCCTTCTCTTCCGCAGGTGGTTTAGAGTCCGCTACTGTGGACAAAAAAAAACAAAAAAAACATTAAGACCAAATTGTAATTTATTTCCTGAATTATTTAATCCATTGCTATGACATTACTGGTGTAACTAAATCAGATTAAGACAAAATAAATAAATAAACCCTGTCTGTGAAACCTGGCCAAAGAATCTGTGAATTCGTGATGTTTAACATGACCTTTCCTGAAAGTCTTATCTTGAAGGTCAGGAAACCAGGTCTGGAGCTGATTTTCAAATTCAGCCTTCTCTTCTGCACTCGGCTTAGAGTCAGCTATTGGAAGAAATGATAAAATAAGAAATCTTTGAGACAGTTCCTTAAGATAGCCTAAATCAGTTACTTTAATGTGTAACAAGTTATTGAAGATTATTGGGGTCTAATCAGTATTCTGAATATTAATATTAACTAAATCTATATAAAAAAAATTTTTAACCTATGGTCTCTATTATATTTTTGATGGACATATGAAGTCAGTCCTACTCCCGTGTTGTGTTTTGCTAGCCAGTATATTAACCCAGTACGTTTGATTAATAACCTCACCTTGCATCATCCTTCCCTTTAGCTAATGGTTTCATTAAAAGGACTAATAATAATAAAAAAGTATTACTTATTTAAATGGTGCCACTTCAAGAGTCCTTCTATACTGTCTAAATAAAAAGTATTTTAAAATGTTGTCAAATGTCCACGCATGATCCATGATTTCTTATTTTTGGTGCTCTCACCATGAAAATTTGGAAACCAGCTCTTCAGTTTCTCTTGAAACAGAGAACAGTTCCTTTCAACGTCCCTTGCAAATTTAACCATTGCTGGATAAAACAGTCGGGCAAATAGTAATCACCGTGAGCATATTAAACTTTTCACTCTTTCTACACACAGTCTAGCTCTTGATCAACTCCTCACATACTACACAGAATTACAGTTTTCCACCACTGTTATTCCACAACATCATAATATCTACGAACATTCTAAACAATAGCCAACATTCCTCACAATCCTTCGTGGACATCTTCACTTATTATAACTATTTAAAAAAGACTAGGAATATTCAAAAAGACATTGCATTAGGTCTGCTTGTTTTTAAATTGTGTTGCATCAATAAATGTTCATTTTAACTTGCTAACCTGTGTATTCATTTCATATAATACTTTTGTAAGTATTAATATACTTATAGTACTTTCTTAATGTTGGGAAAGTGGATGTTTATTTTCAAATATGGCTCAGTAGAGGATGATTTCTTTGTTTAGTTCATTTTGCTGTAGATTCTAGTCACATTTCAACAGATTGCAAACAGATTTCTACAATATGACAGTTTTGCAGGAACATGTAATGCTTTAATTCTAACTTTTATTAGATAAGCTATTTTCACATGCAATTTGATTGGACTGCTATCTATAATATTTAATGACACTATTTTTAAAATAAGGTCAATTTTCAATTTATACATGCATAAGGTATCATGGTGAGAAATATTTGAAATCATATTAATTATGTTTAATTTCAATTGCCACAAACACAGTAGTTTGTTAGCTCATATTGCATGAGCTAATATGAACGTAAACAACTTTTGTTAGCCATATTGCGCATTACAAGGAGCTAATGTGCACCATCTTTGTATCTTTTATATAGTAAATCTAAATATAATGCCGTAATCGGCATTTTCACAATTTTTCACAGCAGTTGTAGTAAAAATGTTGAAACAGTTTTGAAAACAGTTCCACATTAATACTTATTTCATATGCAAAGATCACCCAATCATAAGCATTGAATTTTCAACAACCTCAATTTTAAAGTTGTCTTTGACATAAATAACACCTATTGAACTTTAAGCATATTTAAGGTATATAAATTTAAGGATGCACACTGTGTCCACACTGTTTGGTTTACTGACTTAACATGGTGGATACTAACAGAGTGGACATTTTGACTTAAGATCAGCCAGTAGACTAGCAAAATGCTGCTTTTACAAACAATTTCGTTTTACCTTTTTCATATTCCCCTTAACAGGGTGGACATGTTGAAGTTGACCACATCAAATTGGAAAGTAAAAATAAATAAAAGTAAATAAGCAAAAACAGTCAATTAACAAAACAGAGGCTCTCACTCACCTTGTCACTCATGCTTTCCCTCTAATTAAATTATGTCAGACAATTAATATGATGTCATTGCATTTTTCCAACTTTCATTTAAAGGGACAGTAGTTGAGTATAACAGGGTGGACAATATTTTGACGGTCAAGCTAAAACCTTAATTTTTTTAAATTAATTTAATGCTTGGAAAATATATAGAGAAAACTGTTACTGATATACCAAACATTGTGAAAAAATTAAAAAAACAAAAAAGAAAAAATAACTCATATTAAGTGTTGTACTCATCATCAAAATGGCAGACACAGACCTTGGGACATATAGGAAAAATGGTGATATTTGGTGGTTTAAAATGCTGTAAAATATTTAGAATTATTAAAAAACAAACAAACAACAACAACAAAAAAACTTAAATATGCTTAAAGTTAAAATTGATGTTGTTGGTAATAATATCACGATCTTTACTGGGGACACAAAAGGCACCGAATCCCAAGAATGGCCCTTAAACAGCTAAAATCAGATGACTACAACTGTCCTTTTATTTCTTAATTATGGCAGTTTTTGATGTAAAAATCCTACTAACATTATAGGTGCACCTCAGGAAACATAAAATAGAAAAATGCAGTTCATTACCCCTTTAAACATAGCTTGTAGTGTAATTAGCTATTTTCTAAGAAACTTTTCTGTTCAAAACTCAGTTCAACAGAATCCCTTTCCCACAATAATTTTGGGAGTTTTCCCTAACTACTTTTAAACTTTATATTTATTTAGATATAGACTTTCTCAAAAACTTGACCAAGTCTTCCCTATTTATACAGTTCCTGAGATACTATGACAATGATGCAATATTTGGAAAGTTGCTTTTGCAACAAAATGTTTTTACTAAATAATATTTAAATGCAGTGTGGAGCACAGAAGCTTAAATGGCTGCCATGGTAATAATAATGCTCATTTACAGTATATACTAAGTAGAAAGATACTGAATCTTAGGCAATTACTGTATAAATATTGTATTCTGTTGCATGTAAGTGAAAGTTAAAAATATTAAAATTAACCAAACATTGCCTAATTCTGTCTGTATTTTCTATGTATGTGTGTATGTATGGATGGATGTATGGATGTACACAAGTATGGATGTATGCATGGATTTATGGATGGATGCATGTATGTATGTATGTATTTATAGATGGATGGATGTATGCATGGATAGATGGATGGATGGATGTATGCATGGATGGATGAATGGATGTATCGATGGATGGATGGATGGATGTATCGATGTATGGATGTATGCATGGATGGATGGATGGATGATGGATGCATGTATGTATGCATGTATTTATGTATGGATGGATGGATGGATGGATGCATGGATAGATGGATGGATGACTGTATGTATGTATGTATGTATGGATGTATGTATGTATTTATGTATGGATGGATGGATGTATGCATGTATGTATTTATGTATGTATTGATGGATGGATGGGTGGATGTATGCATGGATGGATGGATGGATGGATGCATGCATGTATGTATTTATGTATGGATGTATGCATGGATAGATGTATGGATGGATGGATGGATTAAGATAGACAGATAGATAGATAGACAGAGATAGATAGATAGACAGACAGATAGATAGATGGATAAGTGCTCACAGAGGTCAAGTTATTGTTACAAATCAGTTCAAATGAATGAAATATTTCTGTTATTTCTGTTATGTATATATGAACTACTGCATATAAAGTCTGAGGAGAAAATAGGCCCACTCAGTACAATCTTGCAGCAACAAAGGGTTTTGTATTTGTGTTCACAATAACTTGCAGAGTGTTTCTATGGAAACCCTCTACAGCTAGAGAATGTCATCTGAATATTATCACATTGTTAGTAAATAGCTGGTGCTCTTCACACCAAGTGGCCTGTTGATCAGTCAGCTGAGGTCTTGACACAAGCATCTGCTCACTCCATGCAAATTTACAAGATAAGGGCCCTAAAGTGTGACTGTCAGTTCAAGATCAAACAATGACAAATTCAGAAACGTGAACTGGCATATTATGGACCCCCTTGTCGTGACGGCTCTCGCAATTTCTTTTGGACATGTTCTATGTTTGAATTACACTAGATTGATATGGAGTTGCTGGGTTATTAGATTGTAGGAACCAGAATTTGTAACAGAAACAGATATGCCACTGAATCTAGATGGAGATAAGAATCAAACTGATTTAGTGTTGCAAACACAAATGTAAAGCTCAGTGTTGGTGAAGCATGCCCTCTTGTGGTCAACAAGGCTAGCGTATCATGAACGTTCAAAATGTCTTCATGGACATATACTTGAACAAACACCTAGTTAGTAGTGCGAAATAAGACAACCGACACGAAATTATCACAACTGGTTAATTGATCCTCTGCAAAGGGGAGCTTCTAAAATTCATGAACCACTTTTCACCAGTGTCAATGCTTTTCCATTTAAAAAAAAAAAATAATAAATTTTCACCTCAAGTTTAGGGTTTTTTTTTTTTTTTTTGCTTTTTATATATAAAAGTTAGCATGTTTGAATCCTTTGCATATTTACCATTTACAATGTACAAGTAAAACGTCCTTTCAGTAATCTGATGAAATAAACACACCATTGAAATCAATGTTCAGTCATGGCAGATACCTCTGAAACACATTCAACAAATGTCATGCTGATTAAATGTGCGCACACAAACACACATACAGTACACACACATTTACACCTGACAAATTAAACTTGCCTCAACTAAAAGAAAACACAGACCTTTTCTTTAGAACGACTCATGCACTTTCAACTGAATGTGCTTCCTCTGCAATACATCAAATATAAGATATCCTTCAAATATCTGCATTAGGAAGTCAACATCACACATAGCTACAGTATTTATGTCAGTGCATACTGTGGCAGGCAAAGCCATTATGATACAGTCTGTCGACAAAAAACACTATAAATTCAGACACTATAAATTCCTATTGCACCCTTGATATCTTTAAAGCTTACAATACATACTTCACTTGCTTTACATACGACACACATCAGTCAGTAGGTTCCAAAACCACAGCAGATGTACAGTATATATTTTCAGTTGAACCTGACATCCTTTTGACCAAAGAAATTGTAGTTGTGCAATTTTCCCATCAAGTCTTCGATACTGCAATTCCACACATACACTTATAAATAATGTTGGTCTCAACAAAAGGACATCAAAGGATGACTTAACGTGAACACGATTGTGTTTCAAGTTCAAACCTGCTGCAATTCTTCATGCAGCACCTTCACAGCCCCGTGGTCTCGGTTTCTCTCTAAAGTATTTCAGTCAGTCGACTTTTGAGGATGTAAAGCCCAGAGAGTTTGTGCTAATGTGCAAATTATCACCAATTCATGTCAACAGTGCCCTCTATTGAGAGTCATAGCATTGAACTCTGTTATTACACTGTAATTACTATTATATTACGCATTAATAAGCCATTTTAGACAATTAACATTACACTGCAGTTATTTAATTGGATGGACTAGATGGAAAAGGCTTATGTGAAGGTATCTGTACTTATAAAAGCAAGTTTTACAGATTTTTCGGCACACTAGGGGCTAATTAAAGCACTAATCAATGGCCATTAAAAATTAAACTAATAAATGACAAAACTTCATTGTTCACCAATGTCTGGGCTTTTGAAATGTCACATCGGAAGACCAGATTTACAACAGTAACAAAAAAAGACGTTTTCTTGGTTATCCTTGAGTAGATTTTAAATTCAAAAAGTGCTTAAATTAAAAGTCATTTTGGGGCATTCATTTTCTGCTTTGATCATATGCTACATTTTCTCACAGCTAGCAAGTGCGAATTGTCCACTCATTTTTTTTTTTTTTTTACACACAATGACAAAAGCTTGGAATATACCAAGATATGGGAAAATGCTTGTAATCTACATATGTTGGTCAGATGGACAGAGAAATAGACAAAAATAGGTTGTTACAGCAACTGTTATAACAAAATAATCTATACAAGTATCATCTTTACAGGCACTCGAGTTGTCGCAGGGATGATATACTGTATCAATGCAAACTGAAATAAAGGCAAAAGGGGACGACAGAGAGGCAACATTCACTTTTCATTGAGGCTAGTTTGTCTGGGTGGCCCATGGGCCAACAGCAGGTCCTCGCTGGGAGGCCCCGGGCCCTTCATAGCCATACTAGCCCCAACCATAGCTGGGTAACTGCGGTTTCTTCTCATCCCTGAGTTCAGC
>JAUZSZ010000123.1:7340231-7354343 GCA_034780575.1 Labeobarbus marequensis | reverse complement strand
AAACCGGAAAGGACAAGTGTGCTCTGTTGCCTACAAGTCAGTTGTACACAGCAATTCTAGCATGTGAAGTCCTAGGTGAGATTTCTTTAAGTTTGGATCAGGGGAGCATCTGTGCAATTGCCCTGAGAACCTGGTGTTTTGTACTTCCTGTACAAAGAAACCCAAAGGACACTGCTCAGATTTTACACACCTTGTTGCATTCCGAGTGCGTTTATGACAGAACTTACACTTGCACTGCTCTCTACCGCTCTGTTTTTCTCTCGCTGACTATTAGTCCTTTGCACTCTTTTCCTCACTTCCTTTTTCTTTTGATTCTTACCATATTTCTCTCCCTTATGCTTATTTCATAGTTCTCTCTCTTTTCAATTATTTTCATTAGGGGAAGAAAAAAAGTCAACAGTACTATTAATAGACTACCATGATAGAGAAGTCATATCGTCATATCAGTTAATATTATTAAATTTAGTAGCATTGTAATGGCTGGGAATTACAAATATGTTTTACTAAAATATAGGTCTGTTGAGTATGGAAGCCCGTTACTTCCACTAAATAAAAAAATTAAAAAGGTAATTGCAAATTTTTCTCACAATTCTAACTCTTTTTTACTCACAATTGCCTGATACAAACTCGCAAATCTTACTTTTTTCCCTCAGGATTGTGAGATATAAATGTGCAATTGAGAGTTAATGACAAAACATTACTTGTGATCATAAAATGTTATGATTAGAAAATTGAATAATTTTATCAAAAAATCTTGTTGAAGGTCTCAACTATGGAAGCCCTTTTCCGCCACTGAATAGAGAAAATAAAAAGGAATAAAATAATAGAATAGAATAAAACATTCTCACAATTCTGACTTTTTTCTCGCAATTGCGAGTTTACATCTCACAGTTCTGACTTTTTTCTCAGAATTGTGAGATATAAACTTACAATTGCGAGTTATGAAGTCAGAATTGCGAGAAATAAACTCGCAATTCTGACTTTTTTGTTGCAATTGAGAGTTTGTATCTTGCAATTCTGACTATTTTTTCTCATAATTGTGAGATATAAACTCGCAATTGCAAGTTATATCTCACAATTCTGGCGCAATTGCAAGTTTATATCACACAATTCTGATTTAATTTCTTAGAATTGCAAGTTTATATGAGAAACAAGTCAGAATTGTGAGACAAAAAGTCGCAATTACCTTTTTTATTTTTTTTATTCAGTGGTGGAAATGGGCTTCCATAGTTGAGGCCTTCAACAAGATTCTTTGATAAAATTATTCAATTTTGTAATCATAACGTTTTATCATCAAAAGTAATATTTTGTCATTAACTCATGTTGTCTAAACCTGTATGACTTGCTTTCTTCTGTGGAACACAAAATTATACATTTATTTATTCAGTGATGTTTCCTCGCAGTTGCCCCCAGTCTCCTATACTGCATGTGACTTGCGATAGAACAGGCCAGTACAGTATGTATAAAGCTTTATGGTAGTGTTTTTTTTTTTTTTTACTCGCAGTTCTATTCAGACCGTATGTCTGAATTCAGACCTTATGTTTGACCATAACCCTCCCAACAGGGATGCCAGTGTAGCAGCAGTTAAGAATTTCAATGTCCAATGTGAAGGAAATGCTGCACATAGTGCAGTATTTTTTATTTATTTAGATATTTATTTTTTAAACAAGTTCTGCCAATAAGTTTTTGATTTCTTTCAGATTGGCACATACGCTTTGTACATCCTGTGCCATCTCTCTCTCTCTCTGCGTTGCGTTATTGACAGGCTGTATCGTTCTTAGTACTGGCAGCACTTCATCGGCCTACAACTTTGAGATCGGACCATTTTTGTTAGTCTCAGCAACTATACGGTGTTCTGAAGCAGCTGCGTTGACAGCCGCTGTGCCTCACTGCCACTCAGCATTCTTTCTTTTCTCAGTAACACCTGCAGAAAGACTGGCAGAAGGGTTTTTTTTTAACCTTGACTTTTGGAGGTAGAACTTTGGCTTTTTTTTTTTTTTTTACTCTGGTCCATGGTTCTTGAATTGTTTCAAATCATCACATATAGATCAATTCATCACACAGTGTTTACTCATAATTGTAATGAGACTGTTATTTATTTATTTTGTTTATAATAGTGGTGGAACAAATTTCATTACTTAAAGCTAAAGTGTGTACTGTAATTTCTGTCAGTACTGTTCTACACTATCATTCAAAAGTTTAGGATCAGAAAGATTTTTTTATGCACCAAGGCTGTATTTATTTAATTAAAATACAGTGAAAACTGTAAATTTCAAATTACTATTTTAATCTGTTTTAAAATTAGTTTTTTTTTTTTCCTGTAATGGCAAAGCTGAATTTTTATCTGCCATTATTCCAGTCTCACATGATCCTTCAGTGTCGATTTGGTGAAAGTTGTGCTGCTTAATATTTTGATATATTTTGATGAATGAAAAGTACAAAAGAACAGCATTTATTTGAAAAACAAATCTTTTGTAACATGATAAATGTCTTTACTGCCACATTTGATCATTTTGAAGTCTCCTTGCTGAATAAAAGTCTTTGACTAACACCAAACTTGTGTGAGTGATTGTGTATTTTTTAGCTATGTTTAATCAAACTACCTGAACAATAATGTCTAGTCTTCATAAGGAATTATCTTTGCAAGCAGTTATTTCCCCATACAATTCTTTTAAAAAGTTCAAATTTCAAAAGTTTTCTAACCTCTTTTCAAAAACTGGCTGAAACTTCTGTTTCTCCTAGATTTAGCCAGCAGCCCATGAAGCAATGCAGGCCACGCAGTCTGTCAAGAATGTCACGAAACATTGTATGACTCTGTTTTGCTCTTTATCTGAGGCAGTAATCAATTGGAAAATGGGCTGTAGAAATTGATTTAACTGCCACTGTATACCCTCTCAGATTAACAATGCTAATTTTCTTTGACCTGTGTTCATTTGCATGTAAATTTCCAATCTGAGTCTGAATATTAGAAAAAAAAGATCTTTTGAGTGCCTAAAACTTACTGGATCACCTCTGGACCAATTATAAACTGCTGTGGATTTCTCAGCTTAATTCCCCTGACGAATAGAAGTCCAGAATGCAGCGTGTTTATTCATACACTGTCTAGCATAGAATTTAAATTTCAATGAAGCACCGAGCGACTGGGCTAATTGGGTACGGAAGTGCCGCAATCTCGGAGTGCAGCTTGGAATACTGTTGATGTAATTACGATCCATGCTGAGAGTACAGTAGGTGCGTTTGAAATTAATTAACTCCCCTTCTCGGGCTGTAGTTAATCCTAATGTTTCGGATTGTTTTGCTTTTGACAGTTCCCCCCCCAATTATGCTGATAGTGAAAGTTAATCAATTCCTCCTGATTTGCTGCCTGCTAAATGCTGTGGAACTCATTAGCTTATTAACCTCTGTTTTATATCAAGTGCATTTTGGGGGGCTTTTCCATCCCCTCCAGCACCTCACTGTGAAAGTGATAGCACCTGTCAAATTACTGTCAGACAGTTGGGGCTTATGCCACACTAAATGTCCAGAGACCTCCCGGTCTCTTTAAATGATGCATGTGTGCTAACAAGACTGCGCTAACGGCTTGAACGCCTCTTTGCAGGACTTTGTTATGAAGATAATCCGCTCTCTGGAGAGTCCGTCTTCAGTCATCCGTGCCAAGGCCTTCCTCGTCCTTCTGCAGGTCCTTATGAACAACAGAGAGATGCTTCTACTCTGCTGTAACTCCAGGTAAACACTCTACACAATGAAATCCCATCAACCAACTGTGCAGGATGCATCGACAGAGCGCGCGCATTAAAGATCCGGTGAAATGCTTCTGTTCCTCAATAGCACTGAGAACCAAATATACACGGAGCGGTAAACAAAGACATGAGCACAAAGGAAAGAGAAGGATAGATGTTCCTCTTGTGCCCCGTATCCAAGTACAAACACATCATAAACCACACTACCGCACTACAATACATTCCACATAAGAATCAGAAAGAGATCGTCAGAGAGATGGAGGTATAGAAACACATGGACTAAATCAATATCATATATGTTTCATAAATGGTTGGTAGAGAGATGCATGACAGGAAGGGAACTCCAGTGGGACTGTTGCTCCACTGGACAGTAGCTGTTTTGGTTAAAGGTTTTTAAGAATTTCAGTGACTTTTCTCTGTTATGACTGCAAAAGTTTCATAAAACTCAGCAGGAAGCTCAGTTGATTTCCACACATCATTCATAATAGTTTAAACAGTTCTGTCCCACTGAATGTGACTTTGAGGTACAACTGCCCTCAGGAGGACATCTTTGTGCCAGGTCCATAGTAGTATGTTAAAGGGATAATTCACCCAAAAATGAAAATTATATAATAATTACTCACACTCATGTGGTTCCAAACCCAAGACCTTTGTTTATCTTCGGAACGCAAATTAAGATATTTTTGATGAAATCTGAGAACTTTCTGGCCCTCCATAGACAGCAAGGGTCCTACCATGGCACAGAAACGTAGTAAGGACATCGTCAAAATAGTCCATGTGACATAAGTGGTTTAACCGTAATTTTACGAGGCTACGAGAATACTTTTTGTGCACAAAGAAAACAAAAGTAACGACTTTTTTCAACAATCTGTCTCCTCCACATCACCCTAGTGCCATTTTGGAGAGTATCACGATGCATGCGCATTCTATGATCTAAACGTAAACAATGTATATAGATCAAACCACGCGCATATGTTGTTTATGTTTAGATCATAGCATGCGCATGCATCAGAGAGCTTTTGGATTTCATCAGAAATATCTTAATTTGTGTTCCAAAGATGAACGAAGGACTTACGGGTTTGGAACAACATGAGGGTGAGTAATTAATGATATAATTTTCATTTTTGGGTGAACTATCCCTTTAAGGGTACATATTACTACTCTAAGGTAACCTTTATTTCTGTTGTGCTTTATACAATACGGATTGTGTTAAAGCAGCTTCACAGTGAATCATTTCTCCTTTGTGTCAGTATGTCATAAATAGAATGAAACATCAGTTTACAGTCGGAGATTTATCGCTAATCTTGTGCCATATCCAGTGTAGACAGAATCGTTGTTTTTAAAAATTTTTTTTGCCTTGAGTCACTAATGTTGTCAAAAGTACCAGTACTTCAGTACCAAGTCAATACTTACATTTTAAAAACGTGATGATACCAGCCTCTCCATAGTGCTTGCAGTACAGAGTACCAACCTGCTGACAGGCGGCTGCTTTCAAATGCTCCTGTATTTGTGAGTAAATCTGTGAGTGTCTGTGAAGAGCGTCAAAGGTTTCAATTTACAACATGATTTTGCAGCATTGAGCATTGTAGCCAGTCACAGCTGTGTTTGAGTGTATGAACACAATGGCCAATCAGAGGCCTGCAAGTCAGAATCGAACAGAGCTTGGGCTCTGCGCTCTCGCTGATAGTTTGGCTATCTATTTAATTTAAATATAGCAGTACAATAGAAAAAGATACAAATGAATGATTGATTGTACAGTATAGACAGATTTTTTGATTATAATGAGAGTTTTCACTTAGTGAGTTTGTGCTGTGGCTGAACTGAACTGATATCAGCTTCATTGACTATGAGGGAGCGTCTTTGCTCACTTTGTGTGTGTAAGCCATTCATAATTTGAATGAAGGTTTTATTTTTCATGCTAAGTACACCCTGCGAAGTTTCAGGAGTGACAACTGTGTTGCCATCTGTGACACTGTGATAACCATAGCAATGAATGAGACTAAACCAATCTGGTATGTAAGAATAGATCTGTGCATTAAGTCTTGCAGCATAAGTGCAATAGTCCAGCCACATGTTCTGTTACCTGTAACATATTTCTTTGTTATTTTATGACTTTCATTTGATCTTTTTAATACAATGTTCATATAATTGAACAATATTTGTTGGCTACATGCTAATGTTTTAACACATTTACTTATAATTATTAACAAAGTTTCAAAAGTTTTTGCTATGGTACTGGAATTGGTACAGAGAACCATGGGATTTTACTGGTATTGGTACTGACAACTGAAATGGTAGGTACCATAACATCACTATTAGTCACGTTGCATCACATGGATCATGTCAAGTGTAGACAAGGTGTAAATCAATACATTTTATGCCCAGTGGTTTACTTAATTTCCCCTACCTGGCAAGCTCTACATTATGGGAAAAAAAACGCTGATGAGCTGAAAACACAAGCAAACATGAGTTGGAGTTTAGTGATTTCTATTGAGATATTCTGTGCAAATAAAATTTTAATTCAGCCAGATTTTTTATTTTATTTTATTTACTTTTTTCTCTCATTTGGGCTGTTTGCTGCGCATAAATCTGCGAGCAAACCATTCAAATTGATGTTCTCTTGGTTTGTACTCATGTGTAAGTGCAATAATGATTTATATTTTTTGAGCAAAATAATAACTAACCTTTTAACCATTATTGTGCAGCATTATGTAACAGTGTGAAATTTATGAATTTTGATACGAGTTCAATTCAGTTACAAGCAGCAGTGTTGTGCATTATTCAACGTAAGTCAACATGCAATTCAGCTGTAAGACAGCTCTGCAAAAGGGGCGAATTTTCCAATGTTATCACTTTTGCCATGATATTATTATTATTATTATTATTGTGGTTTTGAATAAATATAATGGTAAACTTTACAATTAGACGTGCTGACAATACACAAATGATAACACACAACAGAACAAAGTAACAACAGAAAAAAAATGATCTGACCGCATGACAGCGCACCGGATTAACCACTCATTTGTAAACGTGCTCTGTGAAGGGTCATAACTTTACTAGTCCTTAGTGAATGTTATTTAAATCAAGTTGCTGAATCTTAAATCAAAAGTTCTGAAAAAAGTGAGATTTTTGCCATATTGTCCAGCCCTATGAGCTGTTTTTGGTTTGTGCTGTTGATAACAAAAAGTTCTGCATAAGAAATTAGAGCATATACATGAAATTCAGAGATGATAGATTATAGATGAGAATATATAAGGGGAGAGATGCCTCTAGACGCAGCATGAAAACTTAAATAGATGAGCATTATTCTCTCATCCTTCAAATCTCTCTCTGCTGCCAATGTCATTTCCTCAGATAGGATTAGTTGAAAAGTGCTTTTGGTTGAAGATATTTTTCTGTTCACTGCAGATGCTGTGAAAGGGTGTTAAACATGATGACAAGCATTATGATTGTTCGTCACCATCTGCCAGTCTCCCTGACAGCGTCTGATGTATCATGTCAATGTTAGGCGGTAGAGCATGCACTGTAAATCTTTCTGTGACTGACCAGTGAAGTAATATGAAGTAAACTGAACACTCACTGCATGCTGTGATTCACTTGCGTTCAGTGTGTCCAACTATTATAACTATATATAAATGTAGAACAACCTACACATTTCTAAAAGCAATTTCTATAAGCATTATTTTTGCTTAGATAAAAAATAACAGTCCCAAACCTGTATTGCTTTCTGTTTTCTGCAGAACATAAGAAAATACATTTTGAGTTTGGTGGGGGCTTTCTTCTCCTTCTTCTTTCCAGCATTCTTCAAAATATTTTCTTTTGTGTTTTAGAACGACATGAGGGGTGAGAAATTATTATTATTATTATTATTATTTTAATTAAAGTGAAATTGATATTAAACAAATTCATTAGAATGCAGCAACTAAAATGTATTTTAAAGTAAAACACCAATACTCTAAATATTTCTTAAAGGTGAAACATATCCCAGTTTAATATGCAGAGACAGCTGTAAGTGATGCATTAATAATAGATTTCCCTGAAAAAGTGAAAACACTGAGACTCTTTGGCACTTTCAGAACATTGCATTTTATATATGTATAAAAAATCTGCAATACAAATTCTGGAAATTGCTTTCCTTTATCCATCTCCTTTTTGCTTTTGCAGCAGATTGGCTTGACCTCTAACTATGAAACCAATGACAGAAACAGGCCGACCATTTAAAAACCGTTACGTTTTCCATCACTGAGTCTCTTTCCTTGAATCTTACATAAGAAGACTGGATCTTGAAACTGATCTCATTATTCCTTTTGTACATCTTCAGAATACAGCTGGTCATTTTCTTTAATCATGTTCTCCTAATTCATCTATATTTAATTTGAAGCCAGTCTTGAACAGCTGAAGCTCCTAATTGGCCTCATCACTGTCTTGCAAACACAGGATGTCTGTCATCACTAGCATTTCCTCTGCAACAAGCCCAGGAATGAGATGTGCTCTCTCTTCTTGCTCTCTCTCTCTCTCTCTCTCTCTCTCTCTCTCTCTCTCCCCTCCCTCATCTCTCTCTCTTCCTCATTTTCTCCATGTACCTCCCAGTCCAAGCAGTGCTGCACTGATGGAGTGTGTCAGAACTGACCCAGCGTTCCATCTCCCAGAGTGAGAGCGTTTCCTCGCTGTTCTCATAAACACTTCTCTAATTAGCTGTGCAGCGTCTGCTGCATGCAGTCCTGTCAGGTGAGTGCTGCAGCCTGCCTCAGACGTGTCAAACCGGACACGTTGTGCCCAGCCCCTCTCTGGTCTGAGCAGACACATGGAGTTCTCCCAGCTCCCAGATAAGGGGATGTTTTTAACTCAATGAGACGGCAGCAGAGCTCAGAGGTAGTGAGGACATGTCTCTGTTCTAGGATTGGTCCTCTGGAGGTTTCTGATGGAGGAGGGGTTGGAGCTCCACTGGAGTTTTTAATTTGAACATTGAGATAAGAATGTTTCATGTTAGAGGCTACAGAAATGGACTTTGCAGAATATCTGCGTTGTAGAAAACGTTTTTATTACAGTGGTGATAACTACTAACCGCTACTGCGGTTAACTGATAATTCTAACGCCATTATACTCTAACAATGTGTTTCTGGGATTTCCATTACATCCATCTGGGTTTTATTTTTCATATTTATTGTGCTTCCTTTGAGCGCCAATGAAATATTTATGATTTGGATCTGTTTTATGGACTGTGTCTAATTCATTCATACAGTTAAGGATAATATGCTGGGTTGTTCTGGGTAATTTTAGGTGGTAACAGCTTACCCAAAAACTTTTTACTCTAGATCTTGCTTGGTAAAGGTGCTGTTAAATGTGAAAAAATTCCCAGGCAAGAAAGGCCCATTGTCAATAGTGTAGCGATGCATGAAGTCACTTTCAAACCAAGTTGATTTCTGTTGGTTAACATGGCCAATTTGTCTGACCAACTTAAACCCAAGCAACATCTGTATGCAGAACCCTTGCAAAACGGACTGTGAAATTTCACTGAACGACAGTAAATGCAACTGCACTTTATTAATGTTTTCGTTAGCTTACCATTAACTACTATTGACATTTACACTAATTATAGTTTATTTGAAATCTTAATGGTGGCTTCTCACTGTACTGCATCGTACAAATTGAAGGAGAAAAAAATATGAATGTAAGAAAGATTACTAATTCAGTTCAGTATGCAAATATTTCAATAGCATGATTACGGTTGGCTAGACAGTGGTTATTGTGGTTGGTTAATGGGAAATGTTAATGGAAAATGTTTCTAAGAAATGTCCCAAGAACAAGTTTATAAAATGAAAATATAGTTAGTCATCCTGAAGTTGTAAGTGTAAGGTATGCTGTTATGTTAATAATGAGGAGTCCTCACATAATCAGACTTTTGGATGAATCTGGTTTCCGATTATACTGTAAGTGTAAGTTGTAAGTCTAAGTTGTTTACACTGTAAGTTGCTAACTGCAACTGTTATTAACTCTATGGACAAAAGTATTAGACAAAAGTATATAAATAACCAGCTAGTCTAACAAACCTGCAGAAGGTGTATGAAAAGTGCATGTGAAGAAAACCTGACGTGTACTGGCAAATATACGTCATTTAAGGGCATTCTGTTTGTCGGGATATTGATATGATCTGTTCTGGTCAAGTATTTTTTGTTTATAATCCCCTTCACACTTGTGTAAAATGTCATTCCATTATCGTCCCCCATATTACAAGTCTATAAGCAAGCTTAACTTTATATGCTATTTTGACATAGCGTATACAAAACTGTTTTCTTATAAGTCAAAATATATAAATAAAAAATGTAATATTTGGGAGCAATTTGAACATAGCTTTTGGAAAAAATATAAATTTAATGTTGGCTAAACAACTAGTGTTTCCATCTCTTTACACCCCCATTAGAAGCAATAACTGCAAATAAACAGTTACACACTGTGGAGGAATTTTGACCCACTCCTCCTCACAGAACTGCTTCAGCTCAGTGATATTTGTGGGCTTTCGAACATGAACTGCATTTTTTAGGTCCTGGCTTTTATGTTGTGGAATATTGTCTTGCTGCATGATCCAACTGTGCCTCAGCTAGAATTCACAGATGGATGGTTTAACATTTTCTGCTACACAGCAGAATTTATGGTTTTTCAGCTACGACAAGGCATCCAAGGTCCTGATGGAGAAAACCATTCCCAAAACATTCGCTTTTCAGTTCATCTGTCTGTAAGACATTGTTCCAGAACTCTTGAGGATCATCCAGCTGCAAACCTGAGACAGGTTTTAGTGTTTGCTTGAGTCTTCCTTGCTAGTCTGCCATGGATCCCATTTTTCCTGAGGGTAGAGTCATGTACACTGACCTTAGCTGCGGCCCAAGGATTCTTTGAATGTTCATTGTGATATCCCAGGCAACTTGGAGAGATTTCAGCAGGATGGTTACTCATTGGACAAACTGGCAGAGTATATCTATTTTTAAAGGGTTAGTTCACCCAAAAATAAGAATTGTCATTAATTACTCACCCTCATGTCGTTCCAAACCCGTAAGACCTTTGTTTATCTTCGGAACACAAATTAAGATATTTTTGATTAAATCCGAGTGCTCTCAGACCCTTCATAGACAGCAACGCAACTGAAATGTTCCCAGGTCCAGAAACGCAGCAAGGGCATCGGTAAAATTGTCCATGTGACATCAGGGGTTCAACCGTAATTTTATGGAGCTGCGAGAATACTTTTTGTGCACAAAGAAAACAAAAATAACTACTTTTTTCAACAATTCTTCTCCTCCTCATCCCGTCTGCAGTGGCGCGCCGGCATTGTGGAGAGTATCAAAACGCATGCGCTGGCTTCCGGCTCATGTAAACAACGCCCTTTAATGCATTTTTAATAGATTTTCATGTTTAAATTCACCTTAACTACAAATGAAAGGGTCTGTTTTAAAGCATGTTGAGTTGGGGCTGATCTAAGGCAGTACTGTACATTAAAAAAAAAAACAGCCTAAAATGAAATATTGATAGTCTTACCAGGTTATTTTATTGACTGGCTGCTGGTAAAGGAAATTTGCGTGTCCTTGGTTTAGCTGGAGCTGTTCTCTTGCATCTCCACCTCATGCTGCCCGCTCTTTAAATTAGATTCCATTAATCAGAAAATCTGGTCTATTTTCTGTACAGCACTAGGCTAGATCTAAAGCTGCTCCCAGAGACCCTCATCAGTTCTCAAAGGAGGTCTGTCTGTGCTCTGACACACCTAATTCATATAATCAAGGGTTTGATAATTCACTGATAAGTTGAAAATGTTGCCTCAGAGCAGACAAAGACCAAATATATGACCCCATTCTCTGGGTCTATAAGAGTTGGTTCACAAATCACTGCATTACAGCTCAAACTGTCAGGATAATAAAGAACCGCTAGGGAATAAAATGTTACCCTGTCACTCCTGTTGTTCCCAGTCATTCAGTCAAAAAATGATCTTGCGTAGGATTTCAATTATAACCGTATGCATGTAGACCCATCCGTGCACAGCAGTCCTGGCGCCCAGTAAATGTAATTTATTGTGAAAGTCACTGTTCTCTTTCCTCATTTCTATTCTTCCTCAGGTAATGTAACAGCCAGCTCACCGTGTCCGACTAATAAAAGGCTGCTTGATCCTAACATCTCAGAATAAATGGCTTTGTAAATCATGCTCATGTCTCCGGATTTTCGTTTTCTCCCACGTGCCGCCTCACCTATGAGCACTGAGTATCCCTGACATCCGACAACAATTCATTCTGAGAGAGGGAAAATTATAGCCTTTTGGGAGGAGGAAATTTATTATAGGCTAATCCAGTCTGGCAGCAACAGAACTCTGAGGCATTGGTGCACTTGTAAATACCAAGGTTGTCATTATTGCCTCTCTCCTCTCAGTAAGGGAAGGTGTGTTAAATTTTGTGAGGACCCTCAAGGTGCGTTCACACCAGACGCGAGTGAAGCGTTTAAGCGTTTAACGCGTGATTCGCGCGAGTTGAATAGTCTGAACTTTGGCGAAAATTCGCGCCGCGTTAACCAGTCAGGAGCTTGCTCTAGAAGTGACGTGATTAGGACGAGGCAGAAATCCGAAACGACAGTGGAGGACAAAATCATCGTCGCTGTATGTGGATACCCGGAGCTGTACGATACATCTTTGTACTTTTATAGAAACAGGAATATAAAGGATCTTGCTTGGAATAAAGTGAGTGAGGAGGTCGGACAATCTGGTAAGTTGTAAAAAACGCTCTTTACTCAATTTGAGATATATATATATATATATATATATATATAAGAATACAAGCTAGCTAAAGCTGGCAAATTGAGCTTATTCGGCGTATTTTACAACTACTTTCCCGCTGACGAGTTGTGTCAGCCATTTCGCAACGAGACTGGAGCTGCCTCGCAGAAGGCCCTCCCATGACGCGAATTCGCATCTGTTGTGAAGTGAATTTCACACGCAAATGAAGCGAATTTCACGTGCGAGTGAAGAGAGTAAACTCAATGTTCAAGCGTCCAACTACGTGCGAATAGCGCGATTTTATTCACGCAAGTCGCGTCTGGTGTGAACGCACTGTCAGAGTGCTCTCTATATGGGTGCTCTTGTGATGAAATATCATTCTTGTGTATTTTAGATTTGTGGTAAAGATTGCTCTTTGGCCAAAACATGAAATTACTCAGGAAAAAAAGAAAAATGAAATGTTTCAAGGCAGTACTAATTATGGTAGAGAGAAGCCTCAGTTGTGTTTATAATTAAAGTTGATGATAATACTGTAAGTGAAAAGCTGTTATTATGTGAAAAGAGCTGTGTTAACAAAAAAAAAAAAAAACTCAAGAATTCTAAATCACTTCTATTAATCCTCAGAAAAGGGGTTATGAACCAAAATATCCAAAATGTTCTTGGATCTGGTCTGCTTGGACCATAATATATTTGCTCAAACTCAATCTTGCGCAATCAATTTTTTGCTAATATTTACTTGAGTTGAACACACATTGATTAATATCAATTCACCTAGATAATAAGAAGGAATTTCCCAAGAGGACTTGAAGGCAGCATTATAATAGGCAAGAGTAACACCTTATCAGACAACGTAGTGGACAGCAAAGTTGCTGTGGTAGGATATGTCAGTAACTTTTTAACAACTTAAGCTCCTTGGAAACCTCTAAAACTCTAAAAACACAACTAGGCCTGCAATTCACTGCAGTAGTAGCGCAGTAGTGGCAGTAAACACCAACAATTTTTATTCCTGTTCACACAAAATATTATTATCGATTTATTTTCATGTGGTTCATTTCACATTTACTATGTTAAGACCTAAAAACACTTTTACTAATACATTTTAAACGAATACATCTTGGCATATACATCACATAACCAGTTCCATATGTACTCCATATGTTCCAACCAGTTCCAGTATGTACTTTTCCGATGTAGTAAACTTGCTCTGTAGCTCACCTGGTACTTGTAATATGGAGCATTCGGGTACAAGTCCCATGAAACATGAGTCATGATACTCAATAAAACAACTCAAAGACTTGTAGAAGCAAGCTAAAATGGCATGGCTACTTCAGCAAATGTGTTTTTCTCATATTTGCTTTTGTTTACACTTCTGCAATACATGCAACTCAATACAACTGCCGCAATACATGCAACAAACAAAGTAAAAAAATGTTGCTGAATTCACATGCATTAGGGGTGTAACGATACGCGTATCATGGTTCACGGGCAAGTTCCAAATCATCCTTATCCCCTTGGAGTGGGGACTTTGGATTGAACAGGGCACATGCGTGCCATTAATTAGTCGTTTGGAATGCACTTGGTGAATGGAGCGATCTAATTTCCTCATTATCTTCAGCTGGGATG
>JAUZSZ010000123.1:7167177-7184975 GCA_034780575.1 Labeobarbus marequensis | reverse complement strand
TTTTTTTTTTTTTTTTTTTTTTTTTTTCAAAACAAGCTTTATTCAAAGCATTACACAATGTTGAAATATTTGCTGGGTTCTAGAGTCTAATTCACCAAAATTAGGAAATATTTAGATAAGTTGAATATTTCGCCAGTCCTTGAAAATTTCACAATATTTTCTTTAGAACACTTTTTCTTCTTTTCTTGAGTGTGTGGTGGTTCTTGCTTGAAGACGCACTGATCAACTCAGCAGTGAAGAAACCTCATTGGCCGTCTTTTTGTGCTGCCTGCAAATTATTCATATATGCGCACAATATTTTTGTCGCAAAGGGCTAGACCATGTATAATAATAATGTTTAATTTATATAGCACCTTTCCCAAGCTCTAGGACGTTTCTCAATGACAAAAGCAAATAAACAATCATTTCATACATGAAAAATAGACATTTGCCAAGTCCAGAACGTGCAATTTCCATTGCATACCACAATAATACAGAATCATAATTACGATCACACAAAAAAAATTATATTTTAAACAGCTGTTAAAAAACAAGTTGAAAACAAGTTAACGTTGGTTAGTCATGTCATTAAATAGTAATAATATTCATGGGGGGGGGTCTATTTTTGTGAAATGCTACAGTTTATTCAATCTGTATGTATAACTGCAAGAAAAAAAGTTTGCATATATGTATAGGAGAATATGGAGCTCAGACTTGGAGGAAAAAGCACCTAAATCTTATTCAGAGACCCAGACAGAGCAATTTGGTGCAGTTGCTAATATTTATCTGGCAAAAAGTATTCTAAAAGCTTGTAATGTAAATAAGTGAGATTTACATTTACATTTAGCAATTTAGCAGACACTTTTATCCAAAGTGACTTACAAATGTTATAATTTAGATTTTAACAGTATAGTCAAATCAAGTCAACTTTATTACTATGTCACATGGACTGTTTTAACAATGTCCTTACTACCTTTCTGTGCCTTGACCATGGTAGTACCCTTGCTGTCTATGGAGGGTCAGAAAGCTCTTGTATTTCATAAAAAAATCTTCATTTGTGTTCCGAAGATGAACCGTGTCTACGCCGGACGTTGCGGTCTGTCTACACTGGATGTGACAATGCGACCGTTGAAAATCATTTGAAATTTGTGTCGATATGTCATAAATAGAATGCGGCAGCAGTTTACTGTTGGGGATTTGTCGTGTCGCACCGCACCACACCGCAGTGTAGACAGCATCACTGATTATCATGATTTCTATAGTATTTAGTTGCGCCGCACCACTCGCGTCTGGTGTAGGCATGGTGTTACGATAAGGCAAGAAGTAGGACCCATGTAAATATCGAATCAGCTTTCCAGCGCTGGACAGAACTCAGAGCGGGAAGGCCTGTGATCGGGCACCGAGGTTGCTTTGTTTCCTCTTGATAGGTGAGTAACATTGGTTTTGTTTGTTTCACAGAACTAATTGTTGCCGTGCGTTTGTGTGGGGCGGAGCTATCAAAATAGGGGCGAGACCCTTTTGGGGTAGGGGCATGTTTGTTTTGGTGATTTCAAATGTCTGAAAGAACATTTACCACTTACCCCAGAAGAAATCACTTACCCCACCTTTAAGTAAAAAATTACAGTCTTTATCTGACTCGATACATGGCTGAAGAGGCTGATAAACTTACACTTCAAGGATTGTCTTTTTGTGATTTCTGCAGATTACCCTAATAATCATAAGCATTTTTGTTGCAACCAGCTTGACTTCACATTTTTAAAATGTGCCGTTTTTGAACAGTTACTTTGAAAGAGCCTCTCTCAAACTGCAGCGATCTGTTTCATTCATTTTTGTGCTGTTTTTGCGCTCTCTTCTGAGTAAACGCTTCCAGTATGTGTTCGTTATACTACAGTAAACACGTCCTGTGTGTAGGCATGTTTTTGTAGAGTTGTTGCTGAATTTTGAATTCCGTAAAATGTTGCGTTACACATAATCATGATCTGTCATTGTTTACATTATCAGTCATCGCTGTCACTTTTCAGAAAACTCATGCACATTGCTAGTCCTGCTATTTATTATGTGTAGCTATTGTTATTGTAATGCTTAAATATAACAATTTGAAATAACCCAATAAAATAACCCAGCAACTTTTTTTTTCTAATTAAAAAATAATAAAAGAAAATGGCAGTTAAGACAACTTTTTCTTTAAGAATGTTTTGTGAATCCGGCCCCAGGTGTTAATGTTTAGACACTCCGGTTTCACAGACAAGGCTTAAGGCTAGTCCTAGACTAAAATGCATGTTTGAGCGGTTTCAGCTTAAAATATCTTGCTCTGACATATCTTAAAACATATCAGTGACATTTTTCTGTCTCAAGATACACACCTGTAACGTTTTCTTCTAAGGCATTTTTATAAAAGCTGCTTAAATGTCTTAAGCTAAGCCCCATCTGTGAAACTGGGCCTAAATGTGTGGCCACGTGTATAAATAAATGAATGACTGGATGAATGATTCTTTTATTATAAATATACACTTATCGTGTACTTATCACTCTGTCAAGCCCCTTGGAAGAACTGCAGCTGTCAGTAAACAACAGTTGGCTTCCTAACCATGTGATTGTTGCATAAATTTGGATACGTCCATTTTAAATGGGTGAATAGATAATGCCTTGTGTATTGGGGAGGAAGGAAATGAACTAAGGATAAAATGACGTGTTCAGTCGGGTACATAACCCTGTTGCCTAGTAACGGGTGCATATTGAGGTGGGCAGGCGGGCTGGGGTGATGACATCAGAGATAAAGAGCACAAGCGTGTGTGTTCTCGCACAAGACATCAGACACTTCAGAAACGTGATGAAGATACCACCACCCTTCTTATTATGGACCCCTCCTCATACTCAGGGGTATAACCCTATTTCTCCATCAAGAGCTTATTGAAATTAAAAATAATAATAATAAATCAGCAGATCTGTTCCTTAGTGTCACAGGAGTTTTTCCAGATAGCATTAGTTGTTCAGACAGTGCTTTTGTGCTCAAGCTGTCACCCTGTTGTGTTTTTCCCGGTTGTTTTGGAAGGGAGCATTTTCTGAATATGCCGCCACAATCTGTGGACTCCTTGTAGCTCACCATGAAAGAGTGTGTGAGACATAAAAACAGAATAAGACAAACTTCTGAAGTCCCAGTTGATCACAGTCTGTTCGGGAACTTCGTAGTGTCTGAACATGACAGTTCTCTGTTTCAGCTTTGTGTGCTTCTGTATAGTGACTTCATTGCAGCTTTTGTGCCCTGCATACAGTTTCCAAAATTACCTTTTTACTATATCTCACAATGAACTGATTGAGTTATACTCCTCTCATACTTTTCATATTAGTTGGTACATATTTAGAAACAATTTTCATTTAATACCACCAATATGTCATTTGGCGATATTCAACAAATTAATTTTTTGGGGAAAAAATGGAAACAGATTAAAGGGATAGTTCACCCAAAAATAAATTGAATTTAATTGATTTGATTTGATGAAATTCTATCATTAATTACTCACCCTCATTCCGTTCCAAACCCATAAGACCTTCTTGTTGAATTTAATTGAATTGTTGAATGAAGTCATTATTTTTGTTTTCTTTGCTTACAAAAAAGTATTCTCAACCACTGTTGTCACATGGACTACTTTAACAATGTCCTTACTACCTTTCTGGGTCTTGAATGTGGCAGTTGCTTTGCTGTCTGTGAAGGATCAGAAAGCTCTCGGATTTCATCAAAAATATCTTAATTTGTGTTCCAAAGATGAATGAAGGTCATACGGGTTTGGAAAAACATAAGGGTAATTAATGACAGTGTTTTTATTTTTGGGTGAAGTATCCCTTTAACTATCGTAATGTATGCTCTCAATTGGCACTTGCTAAGTTAGACTAAAGTCAAGCTACTCTAGAAAAAGTAGTTTGAAGCTTTTTAAGGGCACTACATTTTTATTATGTAAATGTCACATTATATAACAAGAAATCAGAGCAGTATTTATCTTGCACAAAACTATTAGGATTTAAATTAGGACAAGAGCTTCAGCTTGAACACGTTAACTTACACACATGAATAAAAACACCCTGATTTATTTAACTGAAAATGCAATTTTAAATTGATAAATTAAAGGCTTAGTTCAACCAAAAATAAAAATTCTGGCAACATTTATTCACCCTTATGTCACCCTCACCAAACTCATAAGGTTTTCGTTCATCTTCAAAACGATGAAGATATTTTTAATGAAATGAGATGTCTCTCTCCAATGAAAGTCCATGTAACCAAAACTTTCATGCTCCAAAAAGTTCATAATGACATTGTAAAAGTAATTCATGTAAATCAAGCATTTAAATCCAATTGTTCAGAAGAGACACGATCACTTTATATGATGAACAAATTTAATTTATGCTTTTATTCACATAAAAAACTTTGATACATTGAGCACATCAAATATGGTAAACATAAACTGAAGCTCAAACTTGATTGACAAGCAAGAACCATTTTGTTCTCACACATCAAGCTACAGTTTAGCTCCAGTTAACATTTTGATGTGCGTTAAAGACGACTTGGGATAAACCATTCATATGGATTTCTTTCATGATCTCTTTATTAACTTTTTCGTTTTAGTTGCATGGACTTTCAATGGATGAAATTCTCCACAGGAGTCTATTGGAGTGGTACTGAGTGATGACTCAAGTTTATTCATTTATCCTTATGCTATCCCTGACCTTTTTTTGTTTTTGTTTTTTTGTATATTGATCACAGCTGAGTGATAGCATTGCTTACAGTGTGTAGTTCACAAATCTTAATTGTGCTGTCTAAAGGATGTACTGCAGACCCTTAGAAATAGTATTTTGTTCCACTGTGTATGGCTGGTGGGGGGAGGAAACAAACATTAAAAATAACCTTGAAAAAAATTGCCAAAATAAACACTAAAATGAGACTAGACTTCCCAAATTTACCAGAGGAAGTTTTTCTTATTTATACATGTTTTATTGTTTTCTTATTATTGAATAAAACAATGTTGCTTTATATTTTTGTGGAATAATTTTATCATTTTTTCAGCATTATTTGATCATAGAAAGTACAAAAGAACAGCTTTCATTTAAAATAGAAACCTTAGGTAACATTATAAATGTGGTCACTTCCATGATTTCTTGCTTTATTTCCTTTTTTGGTTTAAAAAAACCTCCAAACTTTTAAATGGCTGTCTCTGTGTGTGTGTGTGTATGTACTTGTAATTAACAAAGTTTTATGATCTAGTCATTTTCCTGATGTCTGTTACACAGTATATATTTTTACTATCAAAAGATGGCAGGTGGATTTGTAGCAGTATGTGAGTTATGAAGGAAAAAGTTACAAACGGCCTTCCCGATTTCACAGCATGTGTTGTACATCTGCCAGCGTGAGGAGCAGGATTCACCGAGAGCTCTTAAAAAGATGAAGAGTCTGTCCTGTGCTGTTCATCAGAGGGGGCTTTCACTGACCCTCATTCACTCAGATGAAGCATCTCATCTGTGAGACGCCATCGAGATGACATTGTAATGGGCTCTGTCACGCTGAAGTGCGGAGAGCCGCTAATTCTAAAAACAGACACGTCAAATCAGCGGCAGAGTACTCGAGTGTCGTGCGGGTTACCATTCATGCTATTTTCAGCCTGTTATGATAGAGCCGAGCTCGTGGAGAGCGTTATAGTGACTAAATAGGTTTCACGCTGCTTCTGGTTGACATCGTATGAGAGTGTGTCGTCTCTGAGCCTGTTTCCTAAGGTACATTTCATCTTTTTCCCATACAGATGAGTGCGGTTGGCAGCTCCTGTTGGGGTTCTTCGGAAGGGCAGATTCTGGTTCACGTGCTGCAGAAACTGGCGCTGCCTACTAGGTGAGTGAATCGACACGGGCTCCTCATCTGGCACCGCATGGGCCCCCGGTCGAGTCTCTTAGTGCGACCTTCATCTTTGATCCATTCATGTTGCCGGCTGAGGTGTAGGCCTCTGATGAGAGCTTCCTTGAGCTCAAGCCTCACCCTTAGATTGATACAGGCCTATTGTGGCTGCCTGTGGGGGCAGGACCCCCCTCCTCTTCCTTCTGCTAAAATGAGAAGGAATCCCTTTGAAGCTGCCCAGCCAAGCTTGGGAGGCAAAGCTTCAGCAATATTAGGTTCTTGGCAAAGCAGAGACGAATTATTGAAAACAATGCATAACTGAATGATGACAACACCAGAATGCTTTCCGCTCTGGAGACCCTTTGAATAAAGTTTTAAAGAGTATTCCAGGTGTGATTTAAGATTTGCCCAAACAACATTCTTGGTTACTACACAAAATAATTTCCACTTTCCTCAAGTGTAATTTATATACATAGTGCTTTTCACAATATACATTCAAAGCCGAATGTGTGGCATTTCAAACTATACTGTACTTGATAGAATGTGTTTGACACATGCACATAAGAAAGTTATATCAAGAAGAGTTTTATAAACTAGTTTTTGCTTTTTAAATTTAAAAGTACCTTAAAGAGACTTTCATTCACCTTTGAATCTCAAATGAAGTGAAATCAAGCCTGATCTCATGACAAAAACAAACCTGTGGGAACTTTTTTGCAAAACGCGAAATACGTAACGCCATGTATGTTCCGTGGCATATTCGATGTGAAATGTCCACCGAGTGGTGCTAAAAGAGTGTTCGTTTTTTCCCCCTCGGATATGGTACGTCTTATGTGATTGTTGGTTTTGTACGTCACCGCAGTTCGGACTTCAAATGTCCTTTGAGTGGCGCTGTAATGCTTTGTGACGTTTTAAAATAACGTACCATCTGCACTACACCAAAACCTACCCGATAGTATGAACAAAAGCAAATGTGATGTAAAATCACAAGCTTGCCAATTTAGCTTTTCTTTTTTCAATCTCTCATCTTTAAGTTTTTCATGGGATTCGTACCCAAGGATTCTGCATAGTAAGTCCAATTCTGTGCTGGCTGAGCTACCGAGCAAGCTTGTTAAATCTGGAAAGCGAAACATGGAGCTGTAATCAAAACTGTGTATGAAAACGATTACAAGTGCTCACTGTTTTACTGCCTCTAGTGTTCATTTCTGTTGGAGACTGCAGTGATATGTACTCATTGGTACATATTTTGTGTTTTGCAGAAAAGTTCCCACAGGTACATTTTCGTCATGAGGCCAGGTTGTTGAAAGTTTTCAAAAATGTTTAAAAGTATTTTGAAAAAATGTATAAGCATTTAAAAAATTTAGTAATTTTTGAAGTATTAAAGAGATTTTTTAAGAAATTTATATTTTTATTCAGCAATGGTCCATTGAATTGATCAAAAGTGGCAGTAGAGACATTTATAATGTTACAAAAGCTTTCTATTTAAAATAAATGCTGTTTTTAAAGTTTCTAATAATCAAATAATCCTGAAAAAAAAAATCACAGTTTCCGCAAAAATACGAAGCAGCATAACAGTTTTCAACATTGATAATAGTCAGAAATGTCATCAAATCAGCATATCAGAACGATTTCTGAAGGATCATGTGACACTGAAAACTGGAGTAATGATGCTGAAAATTCAGCTTTGATCACAGAAATAAATTATATTTTATAATATGTTCAAATAGAAAACAGTTATTTTAAATTGCAATCATTTTTCACAATATTACTGTTTTTATCGTATTTTTGATCAAATAAATGCAGCCTTGGTGAGCAGATGAGACTATAGAAAATTATTTTTAAAACTATAAAATATATAAAACATATATAAATATTTTTATATAGAAATATATATAATATATAAAACATTAATAAAATACTAATAAAAGCATATTAATAATAAATGAATAAAATTCTTATTATAAATTATAATAAATAAAAAAAACAATACATGCGTCACCATAATAAAGTATACTTTAAATATTTTTTCAAAAGCCATCTTCCTCATTAAATACTATCCAAGCCACTGTTACCAAAATCATCACCAACACCACCTTCTTTATTAAATTATGATTTTGTTTTTCTTAGATTAAAATGAGCAATATAGCCATATATATATATATATATATATATATATAAGTAATAATAATTGTATAATTAAAATCTGTATTGGGTCGCATGTATACTGATCAATTACATTTTCTCTCCACTGTCTGGAGAGGTGAAACCAAAAATACAGACAAATAGGAAAATCACTGAGATTGATCTGGAGTCCTGAGTGGCTCCCAGACCAGGCTTGAGTTTAATTGGACCAGGTTTCCAGTTTGCTTTGGGGCTGAACTGGCAAATGAATCCCACTGATGAGTCCCAGTAAACAATAACACAAACTGACATTTGCCAGTGAGGATCCTGTTGCCAAGATTTTCAGTGGCAGAAATAGACAAAGGAAGCCTGTTTTTTTAACTTAAATGTCACAGTAATCATGTTGAAGATGCTCTAGTCCCCTCATCAGAAAAGATGCAGAACAAACGAAATGAACTTTAAGAGCTCTCAGAAGAAACTGCTTGTGAATGAATACCAGCTGGCTATAATACACTAAAAACACACTACATACTACAAAATTCTCAGCAATTTAAAATTTTTGGTATGAACTATTCCTTTACACTAAATGAAAATGAGGACTGTTGCTTTAGTAACTAATTGAAATAAAGAAATTAAGTCTCACAAGTGTTTTTTGATGGTTTTAGTTTTAGTTAACTATAATAACTCTGGCTCAGAAACCAAAATCTGCCTTAAATGTTCCTCATGGCCTTTTTTCCGAGGATCCCAAACACTCGGATTGGAGGAAAATCCAGCATCCATGACTCAGGCGATTGAAAAGGATTTCCTGCTATTAGGGGCAGATGTGCTGTTCTGGCAAGCGTGGGTTTTCACGGATGCTGGGAAAATGAAAACTGCAGATTAATACTATAATTTTAACTTTTAAAAAAAATCTATTCAAATGTGTCTGGCTCGTCCAAACTCAAGAGCAGGAGCTCCTGCAGCTCCGGTGATTATTCTAGCAGAACCGCATGGCAGCGCTCAGATCTGGCCTTTTAATCCCATTACGCAGAGAAGAGACACAATCCAGAGACGTCCATTTCCTGTTCCTCTGAGCGTCTGTGATTGGATTCTGATGGCTGGAGGCTGTGCTTTGTTGTTTATGCAGATTTTCTCCGCTCTGTCGTCTCATTGTTGATGGAGTCCAGGACTGATATTCCTCCTCATCTCTACATTACAGCCATCCATATATCCATCTACCCAAACAATCAAATTGAAGTACAGCGTTTGACAGTGGCATCTGCTGAAATCAAATCCATAAATGGTTGGGATCTGCAGTGGTTTGATGTATTATTGGGATGTGTGCTAACAAAGCAATGCTAATGTTACTGATTAAACGATCAACGCAATCTACTTCAATTCCAGTTTAATAAAATTCAACACAGAAGTACAAAATTGCAACTAAACAGTTGGCTTCATTTTCTTTAGTTGTAGATTTTCAAATAGCAAAAGTTGAAAAGTTGTTTAATCAACTTAATGTAATATCTAAATGCCTTTTTTATTAAGCTATGATCACAGTATTTTTCATTTTCTTTAGAGAGAAACTTTACTGATTAAAAAAAAACTAATATGTTTTTAATATTCATGCACACTAACATTTCAAAGGTTTTTAAATATTTAATGTTTAAATATAAGGTTAAAATAATATAAGGTTTGTTTAAATAAACCTTAAAATGGCACAGTTTTTAATATGTAGAATACAAATGGATGCCTTTTTAATATAATGCTGAGTAGCTATATTGCTCATTTTATCCCATATGAAATTTTAATATAGGTATTGGTGTTGGTGATGATTTTGGGGATAGTGGCCTTGATAGTTCTAGATAAAGATGCCATTAAACAAAATATTATTTATAATATACTTTATTATGGTGACACATTTAGTATTTTTATAGTATTTCTAATTTATACTCATTTATAATTATACTTTATTATAAATATAAATTAATAATTTATTATTAATTTAGTATTTTTATAGTATTTTTATAGTTTATGTAGTATTTTGTTTTATAATGTTTTTTATTATATATACAATAAAATGTGTAATATTTTATAATTTTATGTTTTTTTATGTTTTTAATGAAGTCTCTTTTGCTCATCAAGTCTGCAATTATTTTATAAAAATACAGTAAAAATAATATAATCATATAATCATAAATAATAACAATCATATTATAAATAATGTAATATTTGTGAAATTTTATTACCATTGAAAATAATAGTTTTCTATTTGAATACATTTTAAAATGTAATTTATTCTTATGATGAAAAGATAAATTTTCAGCATCATTACTCCAGTATTTAGTCACATGATCCTTCAGAAATAATTCTAATATGCTGATTTGCTGCTCAAGAAACATTTCTGATTATCATCAATATTGAAAACAGTTATGCTAATTAATATTTGTGTAAGAATTCTTCAGTAACAGTTTAAATGTCTGCATTATCACTTTTGATCAATTTATTGTTCTTTGCTGAATAAAAGTATTATCTTCTTTAAAAAAAAAAAAAAAAATTTAAATAGCAAAAGGTGAAAAGTTGTTTAATCAACTTATAAAATAAAATTAATAACAATAATAATAAAACTTACTGAGCCCAAACCATTAAACAACAGGGTATTTGAAATAGTTCAAGACTTATAAGTCTTTATTTAAAATTATGAAATATTAAAGTTTGAGAAAAAAATGCCTCTAGAACATTAAAAGTGGAAAATTTGTTTAATTCACTTAATATCTAATTGCTTGATTTGCCAAAGCACACATTGTACTCCATGAAGAGGTGCCGCTGTTTTTTACACAAGCCAAGAGAATTGCAAATTGTCATTTGCTGCTAGTTATCAGCGAAGATAAAGTTGTTGTTATTAGTGAGGCTACATGACAGTCTGACGCTCGAGTGATCTGGCAGTGTGAGCGCCGACCTGCTGGTGCACCTCTTAAGATAACGAGCTGTGGGAATTCACATGCTTCTGATTATCCAGAGCAGCTGCTTGATCAAAGACACCACACAGCTCACTCCAGCCAATCACAGAGCGGCACACCTGCCCTCAGCCAATCACAGCCCTGCACAGAACAGGTACTACCATACAGAGATTCCCCTAAGACACTCTGGCCCTAATTAAAGCCAGAACCAATTTTACTGTATTTTTAATGAACACAGAGAGCTTATACTTTTTTTTGCACTATGTAAATTAAAAAAAATTCCCATATAAATATAACTTTAAGTAAATCTAATCACATCTGAACTGTGATATCAAATTCCTCCTGACATCTGACCCATCCCAGGGGTTCATATAACAAAATAGTCACTAAAGTGAAGCCGTATCTTCAGACTCATTTATAAATAGAGAGAGGAGAGATTAGACACTAGCCACCAGCCACAGTAAGTCCTGATAGCTGCAGCGCTTGACCACGTCTCCACAAAGATTAAACCACTGTGTGCTGTGTGACTTCTTTGGATCATTTCAAACCCTGCTAGAATAAAACAGCCCAATGTGCTCTACCACTACTACTACAAGATACAAGAAGTTATTTTTTTTTAATTAGTGTTGTTATTGTTACCTAAAACTATTACAATTTTGGCTGTAATTGCAGTAAAGCTGAAATAAAATAAAATTAAATCATTAAATAAATAAATAATTAAATAAAACAACAAAACTTATTAAATAAAAAAAAAATCAAAATGCAAACTGAAAATATAAAAATAAAATCCAATTAGAAATATTAATACATGCTATAACAGTATATAAATAATGGTAAAATAACATTATTCCCAAAAAAACAAAAACAAAACAAAACAAAAACAGTTTTTCATAGCTGGGTTAGAAAACCTATATCTGGCATGTACCAGTATTAAAACTTCAGCTTATATTGATATTTAAACCAATATTGTTTTTTTATTATTATTATTTTATGGCCAATAATCGATAATATTAAGGTTATTCTATAGTATTTTGAACTAAACTAAACTAAAATAAAAAAATAAAACAGTCGCTTCAAATGCCAGAGGTGAATTTAAGAATTTCAATTATAGTTCAATTATTTGCATTGATATTTGCTAAATATTATATTTAACATTATTATTCAATTGTTAGCGTTTTTAAAGATTAATTCTAAGTGAGCGTAGATGATGGCAAACGTAATCTAAATTTAAAAAAAAAAAAGTAAAAACTGGGGAAATTTGTATAAAATATTTGTAATGGCCAATAACCAATATGGTACAGACATATTGTGCGTAATAAAGAAATGTGCTCAATGTCCACTCTTATTTGGGAACTCTGATTCATATCAGTGAATTGATTCATGCAGACGGTTGATTGTGAATCAGTTAAAATGATTCATATATTCATTTAATGCGACCCAGGGTTTTGGGCCTTTGTAGTGATTTAATTACAATTATTGCAGCCTCCCCTTGGATCTTGTGGACTGTAGCAAGCCCTACTTGGGTTCATCCATATTTTAACCAGCACTGGGTTGTATTTAACCCAGCATTTTTTAGAGTGTACAATATAATATATTATTCAATCATATTTATATAAATCTCTCTTTTCAAATGGTATTTAGCCAAATTTAAATTCTTACTGTATATCATCTCACAAGTTTATATTTAAAAAAAAAATTCACAACCAACTGACACATTGACTTAAGTTATTTAATAATAAAATGTCAAATACGATGTGGAGAATGTTGTTTGTGTATATGTATGGACGCAGTGCCGCAGGTTTGTACAACAGATTTTCCTCATCTCATTAACACTCTGACAGTAGTCCTGTTTGATAAGCCTTAATTACTCACACTAATTATCTCATCAGGGTTATTTCAGCTCTCATTAAAGCTGAGAATGAACAAACTGTAGGAAGTGAAATTAAAAATTTGAGAACAGGATGCAACACCTCAGAAAACATTAGTTCCCAATTAAATGTGTGAGTTTCCCAAAACTTCCCAACAAATAAACATCAGAGAGCCATCCAGCATCTGCTAAAACCAGAAACGATGTTTTGTAATAATTACAGAAGATGTTAATGGCCAAACTAAAACATTTGAGTTAAAACATGAGCACAGCTATATAATCACATAATAATCAGATGCTTGAAATAAAATATAATCTTATAGTCTGAAATAAAAATACAATCAGCCAATCTCATGATCTCAGTTGGGTACCTGTAAGTAAAAAGTGATGTTACTTATTAACTAACTTAGTTTCCAGGAAGCAGATGAAATGCAATTATTGATGTCTTATTAATTGTAGTAAATTAGTTGCAAGGTTATTATTGCTAACTAAATATAAAACCATAAGAAACACTACCATTACTTGATAAAAATAACACTAATTGAAATAATATATTAAAAATATACAGATTTTTATTTATTATTATTATTATTTTCATCTAGCTGCCAAGGCAACATTTCTCATTTTTATTTAAGTTGTAGTAATAAAATAATTAAAATTGAAAATTAAAAATCTATGTAGACATACATTTATACTATTAGTAATAAAAATGACAAAATGCAAAGCAAAATTACTAAAACATTAATTAAAATGAAAATGAAACCAGAACATAAATATTAACTATTAAAATATGTATATGTAAAAAAGATTCAACTTATTTCAAGGCAACATTTCTCATTTTTATTTCAGTTGTAATAAAATAACTAAAACTGAATAAAATTATATAGACATAAAACAATCTTAAAATTAAATTACTAATAAAATAATTAAATACAAATTTCATTTAAATTAAAGCAGAAAATATAAAAATAAATATATAAAATAGCTTTAGTAATAGTGAAAAAAATTAATACAAACCATATAGATATTCGAAAAAAGAAAATTAAAATGAAAACAGAAAATCTAAGTCAAAATATTAATGAAACTATAATAGTTTTACTAAAATAAACTAAAAGGTAAAATGTAATAAACACTACACAGACTTTTTAAAAGTAATAAAAATGACAACAAAATTACTAAAATTTTAAAATTATAATGAAAATAAAGAATAAATTCATAATATTAACTAAAAATAATATAGTGTATCAACAATAAAATGACACTGCTTGGTTCATATAACTTGTTCAGAGAAATAGTTAAAACCAGTTTAAAATATATATATATTATTTACAAAATGGCTTCAGTAGCTTGTAGAGTATCTAACTGCTTTTACAAAAGGGTATCTTAACCTTCTTCAAACCAATTTAAAACTGTTTCATGAGTAACTTGTAGCTTGAAAGGCAGTTTTACAGTAGTCTCCCCAACACAGGTCACAGTATTGTTCAAGCACCAGAATCAGCCATGATTTCAAATGAACAATATCAAAGAGCACTTCTTAATTTCTTTCAAGAGAGATCTGAAGCTAAAACAATAAGAGCTCAACGGGCAGGTTTGTGCAGCTCGTCTCTGGAAAGATCAAGTCAAGTGCAGCAGTGAGCATGATGCCCTCGATGGGCACGGGTGACGATCCACTGCTGTGTTCCACTCACTGTAAAAAAAAAACAAAACAAAAAACTTTGAGCCAGCTTAAAATTTTAAGGCAACTAGCTTCAGAGAACTCAAAAATCTGCTGAAGCTGGTTGCCTTAAAATTTTAAGTTGGCTCAACTTTTTTTTCTTTTTTTACAGTGTGACTCCACACACTGCAATTCACCCCATTACACTAAAGACAACATAGAACCACATTCACAAGACATTTAACTTGTAATACAACAGTATTTTAGGGAATATTCAGAATAAAGTAATCTCGAGAAGTACCTGATTTTATAAATTTGGTTTGGATTGCAATGTCAAGGAGTAAAAATACAGGCAACATCATTTATTAATATCATATTTCCCCATTCGAGTAGCTTTGCACTGTCTTCAAGTCATGTCAGAATGATTACATTTACAAAATAACCATGTAAACACTAATTAATTGTAAATTCTAAAGAGATACCTCAGATTTTCTTTGGCTGTCAGTTGAAGAATCATGTCAGAAAGTTACAGTAAGTTACTATGTTTGTAGTACAAATTGGTTTATTTGCATACGACAACACTACATTTCCCATCATTTTTTTGTGGGAGCATCAGAATGCTAAAATACACAATACGTTAATCACAGTCCTAATGCATCGTTTACTCTTCATTTTGGTCGAAATTTGCTGTTAAAAGCTTCCTGACTTTGTTAGGAAATGAACGGTTTTGTACAACACAACATTTTATTATAATGAAAATGACTTGAAAGCACATCATAATTATAGTTTCCAAACTCGTAAGTAGGAACTTTGTAGGAGTGCATTGATTGTGTCTGCAGAAAGGGAAAATCATTTCAATGCCAGAGAAAGTTATTACATTTTGATCAAAGATAATGAAACCAATCTTTTTTCCTTTTACAAAAACATGCACTGATGAATCATGCAAAATAAGAACAGGAATATTTCAATTTCAGCTCACTTTTAGATACACCCTACATTTCAATAAATATTCAAATTATTAGAACCACCACATTTTGGGACCAGAAAAATTCAAAAAGCCATGTCCACATTGCAAAACATTATGATCTTGCTCAGTATTTTTGTCTGGTTTTCCATAACAAAAATTATATTAAGGCTTTTTTTGTGTGACAAAATTATCAAAATGAAGCAAGTTTATGCTTAAATCAAGAGAAAAAAAATCATTCCGTTTGTGCAGAAAAATAAACTTAATTTAAAGGAAAAACAATTATTTTTCTGACCCTATTGACATTTTTTTTTCTTTTTTAAACAAAAATGTATTTATTTATTTACAGAAAAAGCCTTAATGTCTGTTATCATCTTGGGTCTTTATTGTTTAGATATATGTACTGTTTAATTATCACGTGACAACTGTATATTATCACAAACATATAAGTGTGTGTGTGTATGTGTGTGTGTGTGTGTGTGTGTGTGTGTGTGTCTGTGTGTAAGCTCTTACATACATAATATGCTTTTATATGTAAATGTGTGTAAATGCATAATTATATGACTATATGAAAGGTTATATAAAAATGTATGATTTGATTTGTTGTGATTAGCTTTGAATTGTTATAGATAAATAAAATCCTTTTTGAAATTTTAAAATATACATTTGTACTGAAAAATAAGACATTATATTATTATTGTTGTTTTAAATTTTTTTTTTTTTATTACTATTTCATTTTACTCAGTGTTCGACACCACAGATTGAGATTAAATATACCAAAATGAGTTTAAATAATGGCCACTTTTTAAAAATGGATTTTGGTCAAACTCTTAATGAAGTGTAAATCTATTAATGGGATCTCCGATGGCGTGTTGCCCTGGGGAACCTTTCAGAAGGCACACCAGGACACTCAATATCCTGCAGTTTCTGTAGAGCTTAATGTATGTTTTACAGACTCAAACAGAAGGAAAACTCGCCTGTGACCAAAGGTGGAGAGGAGAACTGCTCCCTCAGTTTTCACATCCTTGGTGATGAACGGAGAGGTCAGTGGATGCTGGAGCACCAGGTTGGTGCTGGATTGACAGCATGACTCTGGAGGAAACACAGCAACAGGAAATGGTAAATGTAGTGAGGTGGAAAGCACACACACCGATCTCCCACACAGCCTGTGGCATCACCAGATGAAGCTGTCTGGCTAACCTAAACTGATGTGTTTCTCTCTTCGGGGCGTCCTGTCAGTCTGGCCCACATGTTCACTCGTTCACTAGATGAGTTTCAGGAGAAAGTGCATCATCTTCAAACTCCTGTAAGCACACAGGAACTGAATTCACCTCCGTTAGTGAAACAGCAGCTCCAAATGTAGCACGTTGCCTACTTAGACAGGACTTTAAAGCATCATAAGGGCACACAAATGCTACTCCAAAAGGCAGCAACATTATCTTGCCTTGAAACACATTTTGTGTCCATAACAGAAAAGACAATCCCAGAATTCATTGCAACAAACTCACTGAAAAGAATTCATTCAATATCTGCACATCTGTAAAAATGTAAATAATAAGTTAAAATCAATATATGATAAAAGTGTATGTATGATTATATATATATATATATAGATAGATAGATAGATAGATAGATAGATAGATAGATAGATGTAAAATCAGTATTGTATGATTAAACTAATTTAATTAGAAACTAATCAACTAATTACATTAATCATATACATACAGTATAAAAACTGTGTGAATATATATATATATATATATATATATATACACATTTTAAATGATTATATTATACACTCACACACACAACTAATTAGTGTTTAAATTGATACAGATGTCAAATCAGTATTAGGCTATATAATTTAATATATAATTTAATAACTAATTTATAAACTAATCAACTACTTACATTAATCATATACAATATTTATACACACACAAACTCATATAGTCATAGCATCACACATATTACCAGTCTACTACTTACTATATTAGCACAGCAATGTTTTTAGCTTAGCAACATGCTAACATCAAACTAGAAATCAGTTGTTGAGCCTCCAGTGCATTTCTCATGAGAAACACTATTTGTGTTGTGTGAAGAGAGTTCAGATCAGTCACTATGAGGTTTCGTGATAACTTTTGTAGACGATATAAAGGCAAGGCACTCAGTTTTGGAACAGAGCTAAACAAGACCAACGTTACTGTAGAAATATTGAGGCTTAATTAGCTGGGGTAAAATCATAATGAACATGAGCACACTAAAGAGCTAGTTGCACATTGTGCACTTTGTTTTTGTTGGGAATCATGACTTTTTGCTGTGCCAACACAGACTGCGACTCTCGAACTGAACAAATCACAAGGGAGCCGTGAGACCCCGGCGTCTGTACGCCAGTTCAGTGTTTG